>JAPMLY010000486.1:197500-204995 GCA_026401115.1 Tetraselmis chui
TAGCTGTCCACTTATCATGTTTTTCCGTGGTGTTGATCGCCGAGCGAGCAGTCGGGTACTTTCCTCCCGAGAGCGTGTGTCGAATAGTGTCGAAGAACAGTTACATTTGAATTACCTTGGGATGAACCGTGGGCGGCAGGTGACCTAGAAGTTTGCGCTCCGCGGACACTCCGCGTTGGCCCTTTCTTGTACGGTAGTATAAGCGAAGTCCGTCTTCCTCGGAAGTGACGAGGTCCTCTGTTAAGCAGTCTATGCCCGCGTCCCCGCGATTGAAGAATAAGTATAGTACTATAGTTGTACATGCCCGTATTAGCCGTACTTGATATCGTGTTGGGCTGGCTTGGAGCATCTCACGCGAAGTAGCCGCCTCCGTGAGTTGGAGGCGTAGGGCTTGGGCCATGCGTAGGGTTTTTACTACAATGGAGGCTGGTAGGTGTATCCGTACCGGCGCGTCATCAATCGCGACTTGTGAGGCGGCGAGTCCTTTCCTCACCTTAGCGACTAGGTCGCCGAGGGTAACTGCTTGGAGTCCGTGGTCCATGCAGAAGCCGTTGACTGCCGATAGGTAAGGTTGAAGACTCGAGGCCTTGATGGAACCTAGTTGTCCCAGCCACGCGCGACGTAGCGTGCCATGTGAGCCGGTGTAGCAACGAGTGGCGCGAGTCGGTGTTCCAATCAAAAGTTGAAGTAACGGCGGATAGAAATGCAGGACGTTGCTCATGTGCTAGGTGCCCACGCTGCGGAGAGTAGGGCTAGGGTCGTCGCGCCGAGTGCGTCAGAACCGATGATTATTGTCATGTACATTTTCATCGTCTCGATCCACGGGTTGGTGGTGGCTGTGACAATAACATGCACTTAGGTTGTGTTTTACGGCTGTAGTGTGGGCGTGGTATTCTTGGCTCGCGGTGTAGTCCCGTAAAAAAATGCTAACGTAGCACTCATAGCTCCTCGTCTCAGGTAGAGCCATTATTCCGAAGGGGACGCGGAATATTGTCACTGGCCACTGAGGACTGGTTGTTGTACCGCGTAGCGCCCGACGCCCTTGTTGGAACAAGTCCCGACGGGGGGCGGAGATAATTTCTTCGGAAGCCATCTCGATAAGCGCTTGGTGCCAGACTTTCCTTGTCCAGCGTGGGGCGGCTACTGTAGCCGGTGCGCCTCTCTGCCGTAGTTTTTGGACGAGGTTGGGTAGTAGGGGCCCGGGAGTGTTGCACCAGTTGTTTTCTCTGCGGCAAAAAAAAGCAATCCTACCGTCACTAAAGACAGTAAAAAGATCCCAAGTACTCCTAAAGTACTACTGAACCACAAAACACGGGGATGGATCGGTAGCTCGGATGAGCAACGCCGATCGTCTTCGCTCTGGGCCTGGCCTCCCATCGAGCGCAAGACTGGTGGACAGGGCTGCCGGACGGCGTGCACCATTCACCTCTCCCCACCCGAGCCTAGCTCACAATGGTCAGTGGATCCGTAGCGACACCAGACGGTACACGCTCAAAGGCGCAGCTTTCAGGGATTTGAATTTTATCCTCCCGACAGCTATCGCGCCACCCACTTCAAAATCTACACACGTACCCGTCAAAGTACTACGCCACCCCCATACAACTCATCGCTTACAAAAAGCTTCTTCCCCGGTCGGCGGCGCGCCACATCGCGCCCCTCCGAGCGTCCGGACGTCCCTGTCCGACGCCAACATCCAACAAACCCAGGTCCCATCGGACATGGTCGCGTGCAGCCAACACGTGAACGACTCTCAAACACCAACTCTAAAAGCCACACCTACCTCCTACACTCCTCTACAACACTCGAAATCCTACTCGACCGCTATGTCTACGCCCCCTACTCAACTGAGGCCATGGGACAGGCCGACGACTTCTCCACCCGGGCTGTCGACTCCCTCCTCCTCACAGGCCAGTACTCCACCACCCCCCCCCACCTCGCTCGATTCTGGATCCACGGCGTCTTCCTCCCGGACCCGTCTCACCCCGACCCGATCGTGTCGGCATGCTCGTTGGCCCGCCGCTGGCTACTCGAAAGCCTACACGACCTTACCGATCTCCCCAACCGCATCAGAAATATAATAGGCAGAGAACTCGCCCAACACACACGGTGGACCGCGAACGCCACACGAACCCTCCACCCCACCTCCCCGAAATGCAACGATGCCACACCCCTGCCAGTCGAGCTCCACTCGAGCTTCCAAGAGATCCACCTGACAATTCCTACCTCATGTATAGCGGTGGGACTCCTATACCAACTGACTTCACGCCAGCGTGAATTCAGTTCAGCCGGTCCAGTGCCCCCCTCCGTGATCTCCTCCCCTTCGCTCCTGGAAAAACTAAGTCAGCAGAAAATTCGCTTTCTCCGGGCTGCCTCGGCTCCAGGAGTTTCAGGCCGAAGGATGAAGATCCGCTCCCCGGTATTCACCGGTATCACCGGCCAAGAAGCAGTCGCCCTCCTACAGGACCTCCTCACCTCCGACCTCGCGACGGCTCTCACCTCTACAGGTTCAACCCCCCCGTCCCACAACCTGTGCAAACTCGAAGACCTACCCGAGCAAGCCCAGTTCACCCTCCAGTTCGCGGACGCACTCCAGCCGCTGGACACACCCGTCCCGATCGAGTCCGACCCGTCCTCCTTCTGGGTAAATATCCTCCACCTGCCCAATAATCCCATTCATTCACAATCTGGACCTGTATCCCTTCACATTTTCCCCCGTTCACCCTATGAACCCGTACCCCCTGACCACCACCTTCACACCATCACCATCACACCACCCCCCGTCACAGGACACGTCCCCGGCTTATCCTGGGCTGACACCTGCCTCACCACTGTCCTCATCCAATCCTGCCACTCACTCTCCCTACCATGCATCAACTCCGACGGCACCATTCCACCCACACACTGGTTATACACCCTCCTGTCCCAAACTGCAACAGAATACCTCACACAGAATACCCCCAACCCCACCCCCCCCTCCCAACACCCCCTCAGCCTCTACCACTACACAACCCTGAAAAAATTCCCAGATGGCTCGTACTTTCGCTCCCACCCCTCCAATTCACCCACCGTCACCACCAGCATCCAAGTCTCTCTCAGTGCTGAAATGTACTGCATACTCATCTCCACCAACGGCACAGTCACCATCCCTCTCACTCACACATACACCCACAGAGGCACACGCATTCCATCCACCTGCACACTCAATATCAACCCCCACCACTACTCCACCTTCGGCAAAGCCCGACTCCAGGACCCCATCTTCACCACCTCTCCCTCTCCGCCGCCCCTCACCATCACAAAAAAATTCACACTCCACCGCAACCCCCCAGCCCTCCTCCTCCAATGGTCCAGACACCTCACAGACACTCAAGTCACCAGCCAGTGGCACCTGGAGCCCTCCGACTTCCAGCTGCAGGAAGACGAGGACCTCCCTCTCGACCTCTCCTCCCTCCCGGAAATTCAACTTTCCAACACCCCGGCCCTCCCAACCCACAACACATGGCCCCTACACCAACCCGCAGCCTCACACCCCACCTCCACCTCCTCCTACCACGCCCATCCCTCCCCCCACCCTCCAGCCCCACCCCCGGTCCCACAACCTCCCACTCACCCTTCCCCTCTCCCCATCATCACTGAAGACTCCTCCGAACCCATGGACTCCTCCGCCTCACCACCCCACCCCCTCCCCCGAACACAACCCTCCCCCCACCTTCCCGTCCCCCCAAACTCCACCCAAGACCTCACCACACCTCCCACCCTCTCCCAACACCCCACCCCCTCCCTCTCAACACCGCCCTCATCAGCAGACTCCCCTCCCCACCCACGCCCCCCCACAGACCCCTCACTCAAACCTGCACCCCCAGTAGGGGTTACCAAACCCTCTCGCCCCTCCCGCAAGCAACCCTCCCCAACCCCCCCAACTCGTGTCCCCCCGCACCCCTCCCTCACACCCCACCGTGCCCCTGCTCCTCCTCCATACCCTCTCAACACCAATCCCCCCTTACCCGCGGCCACCCACCCTCCCCCTGCCGCCCCAACCCACCATCCCCTCCCATCCGGCTCCCCTGAAGACGAGGAACTCGACCTCGACGACTACTACGACCAGTCGGAGGACAACGAGGAGGCCACAGGAACCCCACCGGCCACCACTGACTCTCCCAGTGCCAGTCAACCCCCCATGTCACCCCCGGCCAAGCAGGCCGACTATCATCATTAGGTCCCCTCAGGACGAAACGGAGTTCCAGTCGGAACGTGTCTGCATGGTTCAACAAGGCTGTTGGTACTGGGGGTGCTACATGTGTGGTTTTTGTAGCAGCTTGCGCTGGTTGGCGGCCGGTTGCTGTTGCATTTACTTGCATACATAGAGTTGTTGTTGGTAGGGCGGCTGATGGTGTTGTTGTTGGTGCTGTCGTAACCGGCGGTGCTGGTTCACGGCTAGCTCTTGCATATGATGCTAGCGTGCAAAGGGTTGCACTTGGTGGTGCTTCTAGTGGTGTTGCTGCTACATGTGGTGTTGCTCTTGTTGCTGATGTTGGATAAAACCAAGATGTTGATGTTGTTATTGGTTATGGTGGGCTTAGAGTTGATGTTGCTGGTGCTGCTGGTGGTGCTACCGGTGTTGTTGTTGTTGACACTACTGTTATATGAGTTTATACTGGTTGGCAGGCGGCTGCTGGTGTTCGTGGGTTAGAGGGCTAAACATGGTGGTGTTGTTACTAGTGGTAATGCTACATGTGGTGTTGCTGCGGGTGTTGGTACTGGTGCTACTTGACGGTCGGCTGTTGGCCATGGTGTTGGTGTTGTAGCAGCTGCCGGTGCTGCTTCGTGGCTATCTCTTGTTGCTGGTCTTGGTGGGCAAAGAGTTGGCCGTGCTGCTGGTGGGGGTGCTTTTGCAGTTTTCGGGGTTGGTTGGAAATCGGCCGATGCTGCCGGTGTTGCCGGTGATCATGGGCAAAGGGTTGCAGCTGATGTTGCTTCTGTTGTTGTTACTACTGGTGATTGGGGAGCTGCGGCTGCTGGGGCTGGCTCGCGCCCGGCTGTTATTCATGGTACTGATGGGCACAAACATGCGGCTGGTGGCAGGGCCGCTAGTGGTGCTTGTGTAGTTGCTTGTGCTCGTTCGCGCCCGGTTGCTGCTACATGTGCTCGTGGACACAAAGCTATAGATGGTGGTGTGGCTGCTAGTCATATTTGTGCAAGTGCTGGTCGGAGATCGGTTGTTGTTGCCGGTGCTCAAGGGTACAAGGTGGAAGTTGGTGACGCTTGTGCTGGTGCATGTGGTGTTGCAAATGCTAGTGCTAGTACACAAAAAGTTGCTAGTGGTGGTTGTGCTGTTGATGGCGGTACTGTCGCATCTCCTAGTGCTGGTTGGCAGGCATATGTCGCTGATGGTGGGCATAGGGTTGTGGCTGCTGATATTCGTGCTCGTGCTTCTGTTAGCAACCGCCTCCTTCTGTACTGTGCTTACGTACACTTTAGCTATTGTCTTGCCCTAGTACTTTGTGTTGCACTGCCGGCGGTCATGTGCGTGCCGCCGGTGCCGGCCGGCCGGGCCATCCGTTGCCTTGCCGGTCGCCACTCTTCTCTGTTCACTCCCTTTGTCCCCACAACTGGCCCCCATGCGGGGCCAACTAGACTATCCCTTGTAACTATCCTGCTTCCCTTCTCGAACCACCTTTCCTTGGTTCAACAGGTTATGGGCTCCTCCACTTGGTTACATGGGATTTTTTTTTCTTTCTCTATGGGGAACCGTCGGTATCTTCTAGGCACACTGGCAAGCTGCCATTTCGGCCCAAGTAAGGTCGAACCGCACCCTCTCTCGAACCTTTTCCTTCTGGTTCAGCGGCTATTTCGGCCCAAGTAAGGTCGAACCGCACCCTTTCTCGAACCTTTTTCCTTCTGGTTCAGCGGCTATTTCGGCCCAAGCAAGGTCGAACCGCACCCTTCCTCAAGAACCCGTGTCCATGGTTCTACCACTCTCTTGACACCAACCGCTCTGTAGGTTGGTTGCCTTTCTTTTCTCTCTTCATCAGTATACTTCAGCTCTACCCCGCGCCGGCCACCGGTTTCATCGCCTATTTGGCTAGCGCAGTACTTTCATTAGTACTTCTCCCAGTTATTTTCGACGCAACGCTCATTTGACCTCAGCGCCGGTCTAACCCTGCCCACGCCGAAGGGAGGGGATCTACACGAGCAGCGTGTGGCTACTGCTCTCGAGTGGCTACACGGTGAAGTATTTCCTACATCGCTATGCTCCTTCCCCGCCGGTCGCTACTATGATGCGCCGACCAATTCGCCCGTGGACATTTTTATTCCCTCGCTACATGTCATTCCAGTACTTAACGCAGTGTATCAGACACCGCTTTTGTTGGCCGTTTACTGATAACAACGCGTTTATGTAAGCGCATGTCGCACCACCTAGTCGGACCTCGGCCTAGCGCAAGGCTTCTCCCACCGTGACAACCTCTCCTTGTGTCACGACGGGAAATCCTGTGGCAAGCTCGAGGTTGTATGGCAAGACCTTGGCTACATTGAGGGGGAGTGTTAGCAACCGCCTCCTTATGTACTGTGTTTATGTACACTGTAGCTAATGTCATGCCCTAGTACTTTGTGTTGCACTGCCGGCGGTCATGTGCGTGCCGCCGGTGCCGGCCGGCCGGGCCATCCGTTGCCTTGCCGGTCGCCACTCTTCTCTGTTCACTCCCTTTGTCCCCACAACTGGCCCCCATGCGGGGCCAACTAGACTATCCTTGTAACTATCTTGCTTCCCTTCTCGAACCACCTTTCCTTGGTTCAACAGCTTCCGCTAGTGTGCGCCTCACTCTAGTTATTGGTGCCGATGTTGTTGGGTGGCAAGTCGCGCGTACTGGTATTTGTGGGTGGCAAGTGTGTGGTGTACCACATGTCTGTGGTGGCCGTATTGTGTCTAGAGGGCGTCCGACTACCGATGGTGACTATTAGTATGCTTCTCGGTCGGAGCCATGCTTAAGTGCATCGGGCGTTTTGTTCCCGTCGTGGGGGGGAGGGGGGGGGGGGGTTGTTACATTTGAGCCCCACGTGGCATGCGGTTTGCTGGCCGCAAATGGCGCTCGAAATTCTCTACACACACTAACATGTTCATACCTGGCAATGGCCCCTCCACTCCCGTCCACTGTCGCCAAGCTCACGACCTTGCGACCTCTTCTCCGGCCTTGTTGTCCCTATGTGCCTCGGGCGCTCACCGTTTATCTTCCACCCGAGCTCGCCATGTCTCCGCTCCATGCCCCTTCGGTGTGGCCGCTCCCGTTCCTCCACTGTGCCTACTCCCGTCCGTCGCACATTGGACCATGCCCCCTCCAAACTATTGTCACCCCTCCTCGCGTGCCCTCAAATGGACTCCCCCCCTTGGCTCCCTCCCTCCCCTATCCCGAGTTGAGCCGGTGCTGACCCCCCTCCCTCTCCCGCTTCCCTTTACGCCTCCCCCACCTCCACCTAATGGAACCCCGTTGCCTCATGG
>JAPMLY010000487.1:0-20635 GCA_026401115.1 Tetraselmis chui
AGTGCAGTGGGCCCCGTGCCTACAACTCCACGACACCATCAGTGAGACCCCCTCCGGCCCCACCGCCCTTACCGCATTTAACTCCGGCTATGTCCCCTCCTCCACACCCATCTTGCCAAAACCCGGACCCCCTCCGTGGTCACACCCACTTATCACATTCAACCATGACCCCATCAACCCCGACCTCGACATGCTCCCTACCGGTAAATTCGCTATCCACGCACACCGATCACTCCACGACACCACCATACTCTGCACTCCCGACGGCCGCGCAGTCACTACCCTTAACGGCCCCCGCGTCCGCCACCTCTACCAACTCTTTCGCCCCGACCTCTCGCAACATACGTTCGAAGAGGAGGTCTATCACCTCCTCACCCGTCTCGGTTCCCGCTCAGAAATCCACTCACCCACGCCCGCCACCACCACCCGAAATAGATGGGCCACCAGAGAAGACCTCCTCACAGCCCTCCGTCACACATTCCGCATCCAGACAGAACTCTACTCCGACCCCCTCAATAAATCCCTTCACTCCCACACATACCACTCCCTCTATCCCGAAGATATAGTCTTCTCATCCAGCGGTAGCAATGCCCCGCACACCTGGCAAGGCACCAACATAGCCAACCCCGAATACGACCACGAATGCATGAGACGAGCCATGGAACACGCAATCACCAGCGCACACCTCACAGCCCCTCACACACCCAGCGCAACCATCCTCATACTCCCCCGATGGGAACACACACCCTATCGCCACTCCAAATACATCGACTCCCCATACACCCACCACCTTTACACCCTCCCCAATGACGCAAACACATTCCTACCCCCCGACCAACACACTGGCAACCCCACCCCCACCCCATTCGGCACACGATGGATGGTCGACATATACCTCGTCGCCAACCCCCTCGCACTCTCCACCCTCCCATCACCCACAGCCATGACCGCACTTCACAACACTCTCGAATCTATCTACGACACTCACCTCCCCAACCCCATCATCACCCCCCCTCCTCCACACCTCTTTGACACCCACTCACCCCACTCGCCAGGTATATACTACCGCCCCCCAAGCCCAACTCACCCCCTCACATACCCCCTCCCGGACCGCGTACATCTAACGTACCCCCCCACCAGAGGCACCCCTGCTTGGCACTGGCAGGACTTTGTATACACAGACGGCTCGAAAAAAGGCAGCTCGACCCCCCTCGGAGCAGCAGCCGCCCACCCCGCTTCGGACACCAAAATCAAAATCCTGGTGAACTCTACCCCTCCCTCACATACAATAAATCGTGCCGAATTAGCAGGCATAGATGTAGGCCTCCAAATTGGCCGCACCCACCTCCTCACAGACAGTGCATGCTCCCTTCGCCTAATTCAAGGTTACTTAAACTGCCCTTCCGCCTACCGCCATAACATTCACCGCGACACCCTCTTATCTATCACACACACCCTCCAAACCCGCTGCGCAGCAGGCATCCGTACACACCTCGGTAAAATCAAAGCCCACAACCACTCCATCGGTAACGACCTTGCAGACACCCTCGCAAACCAAGTTGCGGATGGCCAACCACCAGATACTATATACACCACAGGTTCGGAAGTCACGATAGGCCACTGGACATGGCCGTACACCCTCATCCCACAAACCCTAGGCGAACCCATACCCTACAGATACACCAACCTCAAATCCGACGCACACAAATACAGCACACAACACACACACACTCCTCTCTCGGATACAACCAAACACGGAGCCCTCCTCGCCCGCGCCGCGAAGGACGGCGCCGACTTCTCATACCACAAAAAACACTCCTCCCTCACAAATCCCCAGTTCACACACAAACAAGAATTCATGTGGGGAGTCCACAACACCCGCCTACTTACTCACAACCCCACCCTGCGCTGCCCCCTATGTGGCCAATTCACTAGCAACGGCCACATGGCCGGTAACTGCCCCTCTATGTCTGGACTAAGACAGGACCGACACAACAGCGCTCTGCAACTCCTCCTCTCCCTACTGGAACGCCACAACGGAGGACGCTGGGAGACCATCACCGCAGACTTCGGTAACAAACCCATAAAATCGTTTGAATCCCCCACCCCTGCCCACTCCTCACTCGACTGCCACCCTCCTCACCCCACCCACATGCCCACCCGCCTTGTTGCTGCTGATGAAGGTCTCTCGCATGACTCCCTAACATCATGCCCCGCCGTCCTTCCCCCTGAGATTCTCCCCCCACTACTTCGCCCACCAGCACACAAACCTGACTTCATCCGCATCCTCGAACCCAGATTCATTGGCCACTCCAACGGTCGCCGACGTTATGCATCCATAAAAAAGATTCAGATAGGGGAATGGAAGTACTGCACAGACAACAACCTCACTCACACGACCGACCTCATACGTGCCAAATACACACCCCTTGCGAACGCCATCAGAAACCACTGGCCAGGCACAGTGGTCGACATCCTCCCCATAGTCATGAGCCGCACAGGTACACCGCACTCCTCCACTATCACGAGTCTCACCTCCCTTCTCACCGCCCGCACAGACCCTCCTGATAAACTCGTCTCGAAAGCACGCCTCGACACATCACGCATTCTTACACAACTCCATACGCATACTGTCCAATGGCTACATCACCTCCTACGCATATACCGCATCAAGTCCCGCACGTCCTCCCGCCGCGCATCCGCACATTGCCTCCACGCACGACCCTGACTACACACGTCCTTCACCTCTACTTGCACCCTCCCCGGGGGGGAGTAAAACCCCCGAACACCCTTGGAGAGGTTGGATTAGGTGGTTAACGGTCTAGCCCTGACTTGCAAGTTCCCTGTATGGCATAGTTGGGAGGGCCCAGAGACAGCAGCCGACGCATCCGGCTTTTGGTGAAAAACCGGCGCATACGGTACATGTTGTAAACAAATTTCAATTTCAATGGGCCCCCACATTGTCGAGCTCATGTGCATGCGCTCCCACAATCACATGGTCGTTATCGTCGTATCCTGTGGTGACGGCATCATTGAAAAGGAAGAACGCCTCCCAAACTACCAATTTGCTAGCGCCTCAACGTAGATAGCTTAATTCACCTCGATAGTGGCGTAGTTTTTGATGGCGATTGAGATGATAATCTTAAAATTGTCCAAGAGCAGTCGGCATGTCGATCGAGGTCAACTCTCCGTAGAAACTTTCAAATGCTTCACACCTTTCTCTGTCTAGAGATATAGATATCGTCACTAATGATCATGGACAA
This sequence comes from Tetraselmis chui, assembly GCA_026401115.1. NCBI lineage: Eukaryota > Viridiplantae > Chlorophyta > Chlorodendrophyceae > Chlorodendrales > Chlorodendraceae > Tetraselmis > Tetraselmis chui. Next base: position 3,264 of record JAPMLY010000487.1, read on the forward strand.
ATTCTCGTAGCACCACTGCCCAACCTCCTTCAATTGTTTTTCGTCACAATTCTCTTGCATGGTATGTAAAACAGTCTACGGCACCACCCTTAGTAGGTTATGCTGGATGTCGGCGATGTAGACCAAGACATTTGGCATGGGCATGAAAGATTGGTGACCTCTACACTTGTTGGAGTTTGGAATTACAATGGTTACACGGGTAGTCTAGCCGGCCCCGCTAGGGGGCCATCAGTGGGGATAAATGCAGTGAAAAGAGAGAGATGGCGGCCGGCAAAGGCACCGGCGGGGCCTGCCGATCGCCACTAACATGGAAATAGAGTACCGCTATTAGTACAACGCTAATCACTAAGATAAGGACTAGCTACCTTGTACATAAACACTAGGTAATGCAATACTAGTGCTAACAACACATGCCGAAGTGTTGCTGCTACATATGTTGGCGTTTGGACTTACCCAGGCCCTCCGTGAAGGGCGTCTCACTTGTCTTGGTGATGGTACAAGCACGACCTTCCATATAACACAGCCGATCAACAAATAGCACACAGCACACAGCACACACATACACACACACACACACACACACACACACACACACACACGCCCGGACGCACACACACACACACAAACACACACAAAAACACACAAACACACATACACATATACACACACACATACATACACACACACACACACACACACACACAAGGAAGCAAACATGCAATTCGCAATCGAATGCCATAGAAACGCACCGGGAGCCGGGCAAACATAGTCATAGTCTAAGACCACGTGTGCCATTTGTGTCATTTCTTGAACCGTTCGCATGGACATTCCGCCAAAACCATCCCAAGCTGATTTGGTCTTGAATATGTGCTCTTTCCTTGCCTTACAATAGATACACGGGTACTTCGATGAGCACCCATACAACATGTTAAACCGTGCATACACGATCAGTAAGGAAGATAACTAACGCATACAGTTACAGTCACCGTCACGCAAAGGGATAGTCACAGAGACAACCAGCCCGAGGCGTGGTGTCGGGACAACAGTAGTGTTGGGGCTGTAGCCTAGCGACAGCTTTGTACCAAAACATACAGGTTCTCGATATGTCCGATCTAGACATGTACTAAGCATATCTAGAATAGCTTACAGTAGCTATCTGCAACTAATAACTATAAGGTATTACTTACAACACTCCCCTTGAAGGTAGCTACGGGATGAAGCGTTGCATTGGGCCTTGTCCTCCAAGGATCGCACTTCGGTGTCTTGCTAGTGCAGGTCCTGGGAGGGGTTTGGTGAGCATGTCAGCCACCATCTGGTCAGTGGGGAGGTACCTCAACTTGATGGTTCCTTGCTCCACGTGGTCCTTGAAGAAGTGCCACTTAAGACCGATGTGCTTGGTCTTCTCGCTGACCAAGGCGTTTTGGGAGTACGCAATGGCGCTTTGGTTGTCCTCCCATATGGTGGTGGTTTCGGTGATGGGGGCGTTGAAGATCTCCCCCATAAGTTGCCGGAGGTGGAGTCCCTCCTTGGTTGCATCAGCCGCAGAGTAGTACTCGTGGATTGGGCCACACATGTCTGTTGTTTGGACTTGTAGCTGATGGGCCCGCGTTCGAGAGTGAAGAGATAGCCCGAACGGGACTTGCGGGTGCTGCTATCGTTTGCCCAGTCAGCGTCGGCAAAGCCTGTGAGTTTGAGACTGTGGTCCGTGCCCCCCCCAACGTCATGCGCATGTCGATGGTGCCATGGAGGTATCGAAAAACCTTCTACAGAGCATGCATGTGGGCGTCCGTGGGGGAGGCTTGGGCGGAGCCGAGGATGCTCAACGCCGTGGAGACATCGGGGCGCGTGCAAACGCCCGCGTATTGGAGACTGCCCGGGAGGCTTGGGTAAACGTCCTTGGCCACGCCGGTGAGAGAGGGCGAGGTCATGTGAGCGAGGCCGGCGAGGAAGCCGGGGTCCATGGGAAGGGAAGACGGTTTAGAGTCGGTCATGCCGTGCTTGGCGAGGATGTCTCGCAGGTACTTGGACCGGTCCAGCGAAAAGGTGCGTGCCGAGCGATTGCGGGTGATGTGCATGCCGAGTAATTGGGAGAGGTCGCCGAGGTCCTTGATCTTGAACCGTGCTCCGAGCTGGGCCTTGAACGATGCAAACCATGCAGTATCATTGCAGACTGCAAGGATGTCATCGACGTACAACGCGATCATGGCGAAGACGTGACCGGTGCGGAAGATGTAGATGCACGGGTCGGAAGCGCATTGTTGCCAACCATGGTCGACGAGCCATGCACGGAAGAGCATGTTGAACTCGCGGGGGGGCTGCTTCATGCCGTATAGGCAGCGCATGAGGTGACACACTTTGGATGTGCCATCGCTGAAGCCTAGGAGCTGGCGGATGTACACGTCTTCCTTAATGGGTGCGTAGAGAAACGCAGTGTCGATGTCAAGTTGGCATAGCTCAAGGTCGCGGGCGGCTGCGATGGCCAGGAAGAGACGCAGGTTGGCCATGCGGATGACATGGAAGAGCGTCTCCGTGTAATCTAGTCCAGCGCGTTGGCTGCACCCTTTGGCGACAAACCGCGGTTTGAAGCGGGAGACGTCACCGGAGGTGTCAGACTTGACTTTGTAGATCCACATGTTGTTAACTACCATGCGACCCGGGGGAAGGTCAACGAGTTCCCAAGTGCCGTTGTCTATGAGGGAGGAGTACTCCTGCTCCATAGCGGCTTACCACTGGGGGGCATGGGCAATGTCCAAGGCAGCCCGGTACGATTTCGGTTCTACACACTCCCGGGCGGACAAGAGGGCGACGGCAGTAGGCGACGTGCCGGCATGTGTATGGTGGGGACCAGTGATGAGGTCTGGAACGTGAGGGTGTTCGAAGATATCCTCTTTGGCTTTGCCATGTTCATGGTCACAGCACGCCGTCACGAGGGTCGAGGGGTAGTCGGACACGTGGGCAACCATTTCGCCGTAGCGTAGGGGATAAGAACGGAGCCGAGCTTGGCGAGGGGCTGCAGGAGGGGGTAGGGGGTCTAGCAATGATATGTCGATGGGGTGGGATTGGGGTGAGGCGGCAAGTGCGTCATCCGAATGGTCGGTGTTGGTCGAGTCGACGGAGAGTTGTGCGCCGAAGCCCGGGGTGTCTTCCTGAAAGATAACATGGACTGAAGTGGTGATGCGGCGTGTTTCCGGGTTGTACACACGGTACCCGGGTGCGTCAGTGGGTTAGCCAACCATGACGCCACGAAACGCCTTTTCACTGAGTTTTCGACGCAGTTTGTCGGGCACCTTGGCGAAGACGGCGCACCCGACGACGCGGAACTTGGAGGCGTCAGGCACATACGACGTAAGGAGGGTGAGGGGGATGCCACCATCGGGTCCGACTGAGCGACTGTACGTGCGGTTGCGGAGGTACACAACAGTGGTGACAACGCATGACCCCATGGAGTTGGGAACGGCCATACTGTGGAGCATCGCCGACGCGTTGTCCCGGATAGTGCGCCAAGGACGTTCGGCTTTGCCGAGCATGTGGTGGGCGTATGGGGCAGAGAACTGGACCCCGACGCCGAGATGTGCGCACATCTGGCGGGTGACTGCAACTTCAAAGACAAAGTCCGAATCAAACTTTATGACTTGTGCGAACGCGCCCGATTGGGAGTGATGACGTGCATGCATGTGCTTGATGTCCATGAGGATAGTTTCCAACTCCGAACACGCATCGTCTTTGGACTTGAGAAACCGCACCCACATGTAATAGGTGTGGTGGTCAATGGCGAGCAAGCAGTAGCGGAGGCCATGTGGTGAGGGGACGTTGACTGGTCCCCTGAGGTCAGAGGACATGTTGAGGAGGGGACGGGAGTGTTTTGCGCAGGCAACGGTGTTGCGCGGTGCAGCTGTGGCTTTGTGTAACAAGCATGAATCGCAAGAACATTTTTTACAGAGCTGGCTAACGCAAGGCTAGTCGGGACACCGTGTGTGTCCTGGGCCTGTAAGCTTCACATGTTCATGTGTTCAAACCGACGGTGCCACAATACAGGGTCACACTTGGCAGCAAGGGCAACACTAGTGGAGGGGTCATCCAATGGCGTTGCGGAGGGGATTGAGGGGAGCTCGGGCTGGTGGGGGAGGAGGTAGAGTCCGCTTCCGGAAGGCTCTAGCACACCCATTCATGTGGGAACCACAAGCAGACCAGTGTCATATTCAGAGGGGAAGATGAATTCACAGCCGCTGTGGGTCTGCACCCAGCTTACACTAAGCAATCGGCCGATGCGCTGAGCAGAGCGAGAGGACAAGTCAAGGGTGTATAACGCATGGATATTGGGGTGAATAAGCCGGCCAGAGGCAAGCCTGACTGAAATCCAGACGGAGCCACTGCCTTTGACGTCAACACCAACCCCTCCAACGCGCGAGAAGGCGGAGGGGGGTGTGAATCGTACGAAGTTACTTTTAAACGCGGTGAGGTTGATCGAGCAGGCGGAATCGACTACCCTGAACTGTGAGAGGTTGCGGCCAGGGGTGAGGGAAGAGGAGAAGGCTACGGAGCTGAAGGGCACACTCACCTCAGTGTCATCGTATTCATCCGTGCACTCCTCCAGGGTGGGCAAACTGTCCGGGAATGTCGCTCAGCAGAACGGCGTGCGCAGAGTGAGAGCCACAAGGGGCGCCGTACTTCTGAATGATCATCTTGCGCTTCGCGAGTGTCCACCGCAAGAGAGCGTCATCCGGGGCAGTGCATGAGGACAATATGTGGTCCAGGCTGCCGCAGGCGCTACACTTGTTGGGTAGTCCGCGACTACCGCGAGTCACACGTGGAGGGTGGCCTCGACCGCAGTGTGAACCGCGGCTAGCGGCGACAAAGGCGGAGATAGGAGGTGGCGAGGTGTGGGGAGCTGTTGCGTCCGGGGCGTCGTCCTCGTCCATATTGTGTGCCAAGTGGAGGATGTTGGCTATCACGTCATCAACGGACAACACGTAGTCTGTGTCGAACGCGTCGATGACGCACTGTTTGGCCTGACCGTGTGGGCCGGTGCTAGAAATACCGCGCAGCATGAGTAGACGGAGGTTGTGGGGGTACATGGCAGCGGAACCATCAACCATCTGACAAGTCTCGTTGTAGTCGTCGAACGTCTGCCGCATGTAGTGGACATAGTCACTGAGTGATTGTCCAGGGCGCTGTCTGACCATCAAGTTGTCCTGCAGAGATAAGGAGCGAGCAAAGGACCGACTATCGAGACGTTCACACAGAAGGTTCCACGCGGCTGCTGCGCAGTCATGACGTGCTGGGGAGACGCACTTCATCGCCTGGTTAGCGCGTTGGTTCGCGCTGGCTGCATGAAGCAGCAGAGTGTAGGCGTAGTATTGCGCCGGTTCGTCTAACCTTACGCCCGAGTCGCGGATGGCCAGCTGTGGGATTAGGTATGTGGCCTTGATGGAGAGGAAATTAAGGAAGTTCCTCTTCCACTGCTTGAGGTCCATGGTGGGCCTGTTGAACGTGGTATGCACGGTTCGATAAGGAAGATACTGTAACGTGATGGTTACAGGTACGCTACACGACCAGCCTTGGGTGGCGGCTGGTGTCGAGACAAGAGTGTGTTTCAGCTGTCGCTTTCAGCTGTCTGTACGCTAGTTTGTGATATCGCGCTCAGACACTCTAGGTGATGTCCTGTACATAAGGACTTCTATCAGAGCATACATTAGCTCTCTGTAACTAATCTGCATTAGGAATTACTTACAACACTCCCCCTCAAGATAGCTAAGGTGTGTCTTGTGACCAGATGGAAGTGATTACAGAATTCCTTCTACAAAGTGTGTCGCTGCATGGGTCCAGATGTCCCCAGAATGGCGCTCCTGTGTTTCACGAGTGCAGGTCCAGGTAGTGGCTTGGTCAGCATGTCAGCGACCATGTCACCGGTGGGTAGGTACCGTAGTTTGACGGTCCCCAGCTGTACGTGGTCCTTCACGAAATGACACTTCATGTCGATGTGCTTGGTCTTCTCGCTCACCAGTGCATTCTGCGAATAGGCGATGCAGCTCTGGTTGTCTTCCCAGATTGTGGTCGTCCCGCTGACCGGTCGACTGAAGATCTCCGACAACATCTGTCGAATATGGATGGCCTCCTTAGTCGCGTCCGCTGCTGAGTAGTACTCAGCCTCGCATGTTGACTGTGCGACGCAGGACTGCTTTCTAGACTTGTAGCTGACTGCACCTCTGCCCAGTGTAAAGACAAATCCCGATCGTGACCGGCGTGTCACACTGTCATTGCCCCAGTCTGCATCAGCGAAGCCTGTAAGTTGGAGAGTGTTGTCCTCACCCCCCCCCCAACGTCAGGCTCATGGCTGGAGACCCTTTAAGATAGCGCAACACTTTCTTAAGGGCCTGCATGTGGGCCACTGTAGGGTTCGCTTGCGCAGAGCCCAGAATGCTGAGCGCGGTCGAAATGTCCGGGCGAGTGCATACAGCGGCATATTGCAAACTGCCGAGCAGACTCGGGTAAACGTCCCGGTCCGCGCATGTGAGGGGTACAGCCGTCTGCTTGGAGAGCGCAGCCAAAAAACCGGGGTCCATCGGGAGACACGAGGGTTTGCAGTCCACCATGTCATGTTTTTCAAGCAGCTCGCGCACGTATTTGCCTTGATCGAGGCTGATGGTGCGCGCCGCTCTGTCCCTGGTGATGTGCATGCCGATGATGTCGGACAGGTCACCCTGATCCTTGATGTCAAATCGGGATCGCACCAGCGCGGTGAAGGCCACCCGCCAGGCGGTGTTGTTGCACGCCACAGGAATGTCATCCACGTAGAGGGCAATCATGGCGAAGACGCCGTCGGCCTCAAAGATGTAGATGCATGGGTTAGAGATCAGCTGGCGCCAGCCTTGAGAGACTAGCCAGTCGCGAAGCAGCTCGTTAAACTCCCTGGGGGACTGCTTCAAGCCGTATAGGCACCGGCGGAGGTGACAGACATTGGTGGTACCGTCATCGAACCCCAGGGGCTGTCTGATGTAGACATCCTCCTTGATGGGTGCGTACAGAAACGCCGTGTCGATGTCGAGACCGCCCAGGTCGAGGTCACGAGCAGCGGCAATACTGAAGAAGACGCGGAGGCTAGCTAGTCGGATGACGGGTGAGAACGTCTCCGTGTAGTCAATCCCCTCGCGCTGGCTGCAGCCTTTTGCGACAAATCGTGCCTTGTATCGAGAAACAGCACCAGATGCGTCTGTTTTAGCCTTGTAGACCCACATGCTGTTGACCACGCGGCGTCTAGCGGGCAGGGGAACGAGATCCCACGTCCGGTTGGACGTCAGAGAGTTGAATTCCACCTGCATGGCTGTCTGCCAGTCCGCGGACTGTGGACTAACCAAGGCATCCTTGTAAGATGTGGGTTCAACGCAGACGCTTGCGGATACCATAGCGACATCACTCACAGGTCCTTCAGAGTACCTGTGGCGTGGCTGAGCTGTCATCATGGAGAAGTCAGGGAGTGGAAAAATGTCGTCCATGTGGTCGGACAGGTCGTGCTCACACGAGTCAGTGACACACACGCGCGGCACAGCAGAGACATGGGCAACATACTCCCCATAGCGAGTAGGCGGTCCGCGAGGGCGAGCGGGTCTGTCGACCTCCTCCACACACCCTGTGTCATCTGTGTCCGGGGTCAGATCTGGGAGTGGGTGACTTTCAGGGGAAATGGGGAGAGCCTCTGTGTCTGCACACACATCAATCGACGAGGCGACAAGGTGGGATGTCCCAAACCCGGGCACAGTCTCTTCAAACTTGACGTGAACAGACGTGGTGATGCGCCTGGTCGCGGGGTTGTAGATACGATACCCTGGGGAGTTATGAGAGTACCCCACCAGCACACCTCGGAACGCTTTCAGGCCAAGTTTCCGTCTGAGGTTATCAGGTACCTTGGCAAATGCTGCACATCCGAACACGCGAAATACTGACGCGTCAGGGACTGCGCCTGTGAGAATGGTGACAGGGACCCCCCCAGACGGGCCAACAGCCCGACTGTAAGTACGGTTACGGAGGTGGACCACAGTGCTGATCGCGCATGACCACATTGTGTTAGGCACAGACATGGCGTGAAGCATTGAGGACGCGCAGTCACGCAGTGTGCGCCACGGGCGTTCTGCTTTCCCAAGCATGTGATGTGCATAGGGCGCCGAGAATTGAGTGCTGAAACCCAATCTCGCGCACATGAGCTGCGTGGTCGCGGCCTCGAAAACCGAGTCTGAGTCGAATTTCAGAAACGGTGCAAATGCATGGGGGTGTGAGTGATAACGGGCATGAGTATGCCGCGCGTCCAGGAGGATGGTCTCCAGTTTCGCGCACGTCTCATCCTTAGACTTCAGAAACCGCACCCACATGAAGTTAGTGTGGTGGTCGATGACCAGCAGGCAATACCGCAGGCCGTAGGGGGATGGTACACTGACAGGACCCCACAGATCACACGACATGTGTTGAAGCGGGGCGGCAGGCTTCTGAGATGCTGTGCGATTTTTTGGCGCAGACGTGGCTTTGTTCAGATTGCAAGACTCACAGGCGAGATCTTTTACAGAACTAGGCATAACCGGTACAGACACCGTGTTATGAGAATGCTGAGCCTGCAGGCTCTGCATGTTCAGGTGCCCCATTCTACTGTGCCACAAAGCAGCGTCGCACTCAGCAGCAAGTGCGACAGAGTTCTGGCTACGACTGTCTACGGTGGGCGAGGACATCCCCGCACAGGCATGCGACCTCGGGAGGAGGTACAATCCGTTCCCCGACGGGATTAGCATCCCCATTCCTGTGGTCACACGCACAGTGCCAGAGTCAGTGTCTGTAGGGAAAGAAAACGCACACCCTGAGTGTTGCTGCATCCAGCTGACACTCAGGAGACGACTGATACGTTGCGCTGATCGAGAGGACAAGTCAGGGGTGTACAGGGCATGAGCGAGCCGAAAGACTGTTCGACCGGAGGTCAGGCAAATGGGGATGCGGACTTTTCCACTGCCCTGGACCGTGACACCGACACCACCAACTGTGCTGCGGCGGGAGGATGGATGAAATTCCGAAAAATCCGACCGAAATGACGTCAAGTTAACGGAGCAGGCAGAGTCAACTACCCAGTACTCAGACAGGTCGGCAACACGAGATGCAGCAGACGTGAATGCAACTGAGGCAAAGGACGTACTGACCTCAGTGTCGTCATACTCGTCTTGCATGTCGTATTCCAGTGCGTCCTCAGCGGGAGCATGTCCCTCAGATGCTTCAGCAGCAGAAAGGTGGCTGAGGTGTGCAGTGGGGGGAGGCTGGTCCGCGTATCTCTCGGCAATCTGTTTGCGCTTGGCCAGTGTCCAGCGGAGGACATCAGCATCCGGCGCTTTGCAGGTCGACCAGACATGGTTTGGGTCTCCGCAGGCCCCGCACTTCATTGCGAACTTGGACTTCTTTTTGTCCGCGGTCCATCCCCCACCGCCACGGCCACCCTGCCGTTTGCGATCCGCAAGAAAGGCATTGACCGCAGGCCCGGAATCAGCAGTGTCCCCCTTGTTGGAGACATCTGCATCAAGATTTTGAGCCTGGTGGATAATGCTCCCCATCACTTTGTCGGCTGACAGGATGAAGTCGGTGTCAAAGGCATTAATCACACACTGTTTGGCTTGGCCATACTGCCCAACGTTCGACAGACCGCGAATCATGACCAGGGCGAGGACGTGGGGGTGAATGGCTGCAGAGCCATCTTTCAGCTGCATGCACTCGTTCAGCTCATCGAAGCACTGCTTCACAGCGTGGACGTATGCCGAGACTGATTGACCAGAGGCCTGACGAACCATCATGCGGTCCAGGAGCGACAGCGTGCGTGAAATGGACTGCGCGTCCAGTCTCTCGCACAACACTTCCCATGCGGCTGTCCCGCAGTCGAGTCGTCCAGCGGGGACCCCCGCGATGGCCTGTGCAGCTGGCTTGTTCTGGCGGCAGCACTGAACGAGCATCGCGTGCGCGAACCGCTGAGCGACTGGATTCAGAGGCACGCCAGATGAGGAAAGAGCAAGTTGAGGGATCGGTGCAGCCCCCTTAATCGAAAGGAACGACATGAAGTCGCGCTTCCAGGTCTTGAATTCGCCCGTCCTCGGCATAAGCGGAGCGTCCATGCGAAAAAACCGGGAAAAAGAGTCACCGTCGAAGTTGGTGGCCCAGTCTGCTGTCATCGCAACGAACTCCGGGTCGATCGTGGGCCTGCGGCTGGCGCTGCTGTGGAGTGGGTGCTCGTGTACCGGAGTAGGCACGGGGGCGTTAGCAGGCCGGTACTGGTTGGGCACAGGTTGGAACGGCGCCGTGTCGATAGGCACCGGGTGATCGCGCAGTGCGTCCCGACGGAGAAGCTCCGACTGCGTCCGGTCCTGGTCGTCCATTCTGGCGTGGAGCAGCTGTAGCTGTTCCATCACCAGTCGAATGCTGTCGCCGGCTGAGTCGGGCAACGGAGTGTCGCACGTGCCGGAGTCGACACCCGAGTCGGCGGCCGATGCGGTAGGTGCCGGCTTTGATTTTGGCGCCATCGTAAAAGGGTCGAGTACCCAACCGGACAGTGGAAAAAATCCACTAGCGGTAACTGTGCCTAACGACGGTATACAAAGAGACGACCTGATGCCCGCCGACCCGTCGGCCTGTTGCCCCGGGGTGTCTCAATGCACCTTTTTCGTATCCTCCACCCAGTGTGGGGCACAGTGACAGCCGAGGCAAGAACATGCAGGTGTATATGTCCGCTGCTCTACGTTACGGCTGAAGCTGTCGTGCACCCTGTGTATGAGTATTCACCCTCACGATGCTCCCCCCTTCCCCACTCCAGCTTGGACCTGTATGCACCCTGTCCACACAAGCGAGTGCGCTTGTGTGGTTGGCTAGGTCGTCGTGGCGTAGAGTAGAGTAGGTGGTAGCGGGGCTGTTCCGTAGAGTAGTGTTTGAGAAAGTGGAAATAAATATACAGAGTAAAGTATGATTATTTGAAAAAAAAAAAATGGCTTTGCCTTCGGGCGAGTGTCCAAGTTGCACGCCGAAAGGCACTGTCGTCTCGCGTAACCTTCAGGTGGAGGGCTCCATAACCTGTTGAACGTGGTATGCACGGTTCGATAAGGAAGATACTGTAACGTGATGGTTACATGTACGCTACACGACCAACCTTGGGTGGCGGCTGGTGTCGAGACAAGAGTGTGTTTCAGCTGTCGCTTTCAGCTGTCTGTACGCTAGTTTGTGATATCGCGCTCAGACACTCTAGGTGATGTCCTGTACATAAGGACTTCTATCAGAGCATACATTAGCTCTCTGTAACTAATCTGCATTAGGAATTACTTACAACAGGGCCCCATGGTAGGGACCGACATCTCATGGACCGGTTGAGGGCGTCCTTGTCGAAACCGGTAGCCTCGTGGGCCGCGCGGCCGATGACCACCGGGTCAATGGTTGGGCGACGGCCGCCACGGGTGGTGTGCCCACCACGCTGGGTAGGAGGTGAATGCCGGCCAGGGAAGGGAGGAGGTGGTCCGCCGGGGAAGGGAGAGTGGCCCGCCATTGTAGGCGTCGGGCCGTACGGGTGCGGGTGACAACGGGAGGGGGGGACCCGGGGCGGCGGCGCCTCCGGGAAAAAAAGTCTGAGGGTCGGGAGGGCATATTCTGCGGGAGGGTGCGGAGGAGGTGGTGAGAGGTGTTCCACGGGCAGTTCGTGAGGGGGTGGTGCGTTGTTCGCATCGTGGGGGCGGTGTGCGACATGAGAGTCACCAACCGCAGCTGCAGCGACAACAGCAGCGTGGGCCGTCTTCGTGTCCAGCCGAGCGCCGGGGAAGGTAGGTCCTTGTGTGGGAGGGGCGAGGCCAAGGAGGTTCAGGGAGTGGCTGTCACCAAGGGGGTCGAGCTGCGCATCGCGACGACGCACAGCGAAAGAGGGGTCCGCAGCGGCAGCAACAGCAGCAGCTGCAGCAGCGTCGGCGGACTGCGCGTCCATGCGGGCGTTTATGAGCGCCATTTGCTCTAGGACGAGCGCGAGGGTAGCAAGGGTGGGAATGACATAGCTATGCTGGGAGCCGAGGTCAGGGGAAGCAGGAGGCGAACCAGATGGAGAGGCGGCATAGCGAGTTTTCGGCGCCATTTCGAAGGAGGACGAAAAAAAAGGAGCTGAAAAAACAGGCAGCGGTAAAAACCGCTAGCTGGACTTGTGCCTAACATTGGTTTCAGAGAGACGGCCTGATGCCCGCCGACCCCTCGGCCTGATGCCCCGGGGTGTCTCAAAGCACCTTTTCTGTGTCCTCCACCATGTGTGGGGGCACAAGTCGGGGCCACGGCCAGTGCATGTGGAGAGATGCGCTTGCGGCTGAGTCTCTAAGATAATATATTAATATATTAAGCTAGAGATGTCGTGCACTCTATGTATGCGTATTCACCCGATAGTGCGCCCACACCCGTCTCCAGCTTGGACTTGTGTGCACCCTGTCCACACACGACGAGTGCGTCGGTGTGGGTGGCTGTCTGGCGTCCTCGAGCGGCTGACTTAGGTGGGATGGAGGGTGGGTTTTTTAAAGAGCAGATTATACTAGCAATACCGTCGACTACAAGGTGAAAGTACTAAGTATCTATGCAAACTTGCCTTCTGCGGGAGAGGTGGCGATCGCAGCTCGCCGAACCAGGTTGTCGGGAGCGAGTGACGTGAGGCGGGGGCCCATAACATGTTAAACCGTGCACACACGATCAGTAAGGAAGATAAACAACGCATACGTAGTTACAGTCAGAGTCACGCAAGGGACAGTCATAGAGACAACCAGCCCGAGGCTTGGTGTCGGGACAACAGAAGTGTTAGAGTTGTAGCCTAGCGACAGCTTTGTACCAAAACAAACAGATTCTCGGTATGTCCGATCTAGACATGTACTAAGCATATCAAGAATAGCTTACAGTAGCCATGTGCAACTAATAACTATAAGGTATTACTTTCAACACAACCCCATCCATCCGTTGAGCAACTTGAGGTCTCCACCCGTACATGACCGCACAACATGGTGCCTCCCGTCCACCATAACGCCCTCATCCTCCAAGTTCCATATCACCTCTGGAATCCCCGGGCAGCTCCGCATAACGTCCTCGTAGCAATCATCGGAAAGGTACCAGGAGCATGAGAGGTTGTTCTCCATAGAATTGACGACGAAACCATCCTTGCCGTTCACACCTACAACTGAGCTATCATCATATACAACATGTGCATATAATTCGCAACGGAAAATGTAACTTCAGGATGGGCATCAGTTCATATGTGACAATAGATATCATCACACAAAACATCACAACTTTTGTGCCGCCACGGTCCCATTTGCTTTGGTGGCATTGACGGTGCCGGGAGCGACGGCGATCACTTGCACCCACAGCGCCTCCCCATGCTGAATCAGCCCTTCCTTCAACAATCTCCGTGCACGTTGCTACGACACAAGTGATAGATAAAGTGCTGTGGACACCGTGTCTGCGGACGCTTGCAACCCTGCAGCGCTCTACTCTTGCGCTTGCTTGTCTAGCATTGTACATACGACTGGCCACTTGCACAACCGAGCCCCTCCATGCAACAATTTTCTCACCATTTCCTCCATGTACTCATCCCGCATTTGCCACGTGAGGCTGATGAGTAGTTAATATGCATCTTGTGACAACCTCAGGTCGGTGTAGACATGCAGCCCATTTCGTTCCCACAGTTTTTTGTTTGCATGCATTGCACGTTCCTATGCTCCTTTGACCACATGCTTAAATTGCTTGGATTGCAAGATGGCACTTAGGAGGTCCGGGTAGTTTGCTAGCAAGGCAGCCAATACAAAACGGGATGTGTGTGTTGCTCGAACTTCAGATGTCTGTCCAACGAAGTCCTCCTCACGAAACTCGACGCACCCGTGCCCTCCCTCGCCACTCCTTTCGCCCGCTTCCTCCTCGTTGTCCCCGAACATACGCTGCCAACTGTCATCACTACCGACAACATGAGTCAGCTAGTGCTCCACTTACCTTCGCATTGTCGCGCGTGTAGCGGCATGTCGGAGTTTGTATGGCAACCCGCTGGGTCTTTCTTGCTGTTGCGCCGTCCGGTGCGGCAGTTCCTCGGCGTCATCATCGCCGCCATTGTTCTCTCCGTCAATACTACCACAGTCGTTGCTGTCAACTTCCCCCGTTGAGTCTTGACGATCAGCCCCAACCATCGCCTTTTTTCTTGATTTTCAGCCGTGACACATCCTGCTGAATCTCCCGACGCTTAACATCTGCCTCGACGCGCTCCCGATCTGCCCCCAACAATTTTGACCGCAGGTTTTTCTCATCGACCTTCTCGCTGTTGACCATCCCCCGCCAGTATCTATCCGACTACTCCATACTAGCTAGCCTATTGGGAGTTGCCTGACTTGCGTTTGCATATTTTGCATACCTGTTGTTTCACGGACTCTCGCGTGGACAAGATCGGCGCAGAATGAGCTACTGATGCCGTCGCCGCTCGTGCGCGCTACTCGCCCGCCGCTTACTCGCCGCCCCACTCCATCGCTCGGGCTACTTGCAACTGACACTTGTGCCTCCACAGCGAGCTCCTTCGCCACCCGTTTCTTTGCCGCTCGCTGCCTCTTAGACTTTAAGTTGTGCCCCATGCTGGCTGTCGGCGTGTTCGCTATAAATCTTGTGTCACCGGTAACTCGACATGCCGAAAACTATTGTAACAATGGCTACGCCCATCAAGTCTATCAAGCACCACCCGTGACCAGTACGGTCACCATGAGGGTGCACACGGCCCGCACGGCTCATGCAAAACCATGAGTAGGCGTTGTCGGGTTTGTGGGGGGTTCTAGGCGACAAAAGTTGCGCTCAATGTGGTTCAGTCGACGAGTACGTTTAAATGTAGGAAAAAGACCCGATAACTGCGATATGTAGTTCTGCTCAGCGTGAGCTTGCTCGTCCGTGTGACGCGTTGCCCCTTATGGTTGCCGCCCTAACGGCAGTTTTGTTTCACCTCCCTATCAACATGCTCCATGCATTGCGCAATGTAGCGATCAAAGCAGCCATGCGCCTCCATCCATGCCGGGAAGTGCCAAACCACGAAGTGCATGTACAAAGTCACATATATTGATGCAACAACAGCAAAAAATTCTTGAAAAAAATTTCGCGGCTGCGCGTAGTGCTTACGCTGTTGTTTGACTGGCCGCTGCATCATCCCTCGGATTTGCAGTCCATGCCGCACTCGTGCAGTCATCGCTTCCCACACCTTGTAGGCTTTTACGACACTAGGGTCGGATGGTAACAATAAGGCGTCCGACATAACACCACGGCCCTCCACCATCTTGCTGACCTATGGTCAGTTTAGGGTTGGTAGGCTCACCTTTGTGAGGCTCTTGCCCTTGCCGCATTGCACCTTGATCTCCCGCCCCGGCAATCCGATGACTTTCAATGCCCTCACAGCCGCTTGGGCTGTTGCCGCGGTGTTACACCTCTTATACGGTGTGCCGCAACACGTGCGGGGATATTTGGATTCTGCCGTGCAAAGTGTCCCCAATCATGTCCACCGGGCCTATCATCATCATAGCGGGGGCACAAGTGGCCGAACTAGTAATTTTATTGCCCTTGCCATTTGTCGGACGGAGGCATGTCCCCATGGCGAGTGACGCGGAGGAGACACCCATGGCACAAGTACGGCTATGTCATCCCATACTCCTCTCCAAACGCGTGCGCCAAGATAGTTGCAAAGGCATAGGTCTTGTCCATAGGTGGTGTCATGCCTTTGCGTTGGTATTTTGTTGTGGTGAGGTGCTTGTAATGGCGGGTTATGTCGCGCGTGAAGCAAAAGAACGCATATGATGCCCAACATGCCCAAAGGCTCAACATTGAAACGCCACATCACCACCAAAGACAAGCTTGAAGGTGTAGATCGTGCCATGTAGCTGCATGCCCGGGCCATCACATAATTCTCTCAGCTCGTGCTTGATTGCATGAAGCTATGAAACAAGTTGGTCATGCTTATTATCATGCCCATCCTACAACATGCGTTTCAACGGAATGATCCCACTGCCACCTTCATTGGAGGTCTCTTCGATACTTCACGATTTACGCCATGCACCACTAATCCCAACCTTTCCAACGGCACTAACAACATCGTCTTAATCATGCCCGTAAATAGTAAATGCATACAATTATGAAATATAATTTGTCGCTAGTCTCCACGATACGCGGATTGCTCCAACCGCTCGAGGGCGCTGGTCATCCAAGATGGTCAACTTGTGATACTTGAGTCGGGCCTACCTAACCTCTGGTCCTATACGACTCCGGTAGGGGGAAAAGGAAGTCGAAAAGCCCCCTCGCTCATGTCGTCGTCAATCCCGTCTCGCTATGCGCACACCCTCGTTCGAGATAACCACGGCTCCTCCCGTCGCAGCTCGCCTCCTAGCATAGGCTTCCCTCCTCCTTCGGGGACTAGGAAAAAGAGTAGGCCGTAGCCTCAAACGGTGTCCGGCTCGCGCTCTTACCTCCGTACTAGAGGTTTTCTCATGTCCCTGGTCCTTCGCCGATTGTTTTCCAACACATGTCTAATCGTGTTTAACCCGTCCGTACGTACCCTCCCCCGGTGGCTTACGCTGATAGGGGGCCGCATGTGCGAGCACTCTGTTGTTGCGATAACCCTAGGCACATTGGCTAAGGCAACCTATCAGTAGATGCGTACCGACTAGGGGAGGGGTTGGTTGAACACGCGGATAGAGTCGTTGCTCCGCAACAGATGTTGGGTACGGAAATATTAATTCGAAAGCCCCCGGTACCGGAATTTTTTCCGGCGGCGGTCGATTTTGAGGACCTCCGCCGCCAGACCGTGTCGCTCAAGCCTTTGTGGCTTCGCGCCTCGCCCACATGGGAGACTCGAGGCTCACATGGTTGGTCGATTGCCAGCAAACGCGCTATCCTCGCGTTGCTCCCCAATTGTCCGCCACTTGCTTAACGCCCGCCGCCAACTCTTATCCGCCCGCACCCTTCTCGCCGCCAAAGAACTCATCAAATTCACGTCCCGCCCGTGGATAAGAGAGTATGTGAGGAGTACCAAGCCTCGAAAAGAAACATCGGACTAGCCGAGCGGGAGATCTTGACGAGTTGACGTTGGTGTACATATAGTATTTTTTAAAAGCCCTCTGTACTAAGGCTTCCCGACGAAGAAGATGAAACCTCTTCTTTCTTTGATCCGCGGATCGCATCCGCCGGATTTCACCCCGCCTAGCCCCCAACCGTGCCAGGCGTGACATGGCTATAGGGTTACCATCGCCTACCTCGAGGAGGTGGGGGTGAGTGCCGACGGGCTTGCGGGCGCAACCCCCTCCGGGCCCGCCGCCGCCGAGCCGCCGGCGGGCGCATGGTTGTTA
>JAPMLY010000487.1:20658-96670 GCA_026401115.1 Tetraselmis chui
CACTCGCGGGACTTGTCATTTTGGAAAGACGCATGGTGGAGAGCTTCGACAAGGTCAAGTACCTCGTCGCTCGCGAGCCAAGTCCGGTCTTCAAACCTAGCGAACGGAGCCCCGGTCGAAGGGAGGCCCTATTGCTTATTGAGAATCACTCCAAAGACATCGGGGTATTCATAGCTTCCATCATCAACTGCGGCACAAAGGACTTCATGGTGAGCTACCAAGGTTTTGAGACACATCGCCACATCGTCGTCCTCCCAGTCTCCCAACACGGCGACGGAAGGAAAGTTTTTCGGCGGCGGTGATGTTGTAAGGTCGACAACATTCTCCATGTCGCCCAACATTTCGGAGCTCACAAAAATGAGTGCAAAACCGACCCTGCGTTGTGATGTTGTGATGTCTTCGCCGAATCTTTTCTTGGACGTATATCTTGACGGGGCTAGCTTGCGGAGCGTGAAAGGGGTTCACGCCCGACACGAGCTACATCTTGTGTTTGTGAGAGTGGGAGAACCGTGGGACTCGACGGCGCCGATAGAGTTGGTTGAAAGTCACCGTGCGTGTTCAATGACGGCTCTTTATGCATCAACTATTCCTTTTTTTGCACAAATGCGTTTGACATGGCTTAATATAGCTATGGTATGTATGCTAATATGGTGATGCTGGGCCGGGGGGGGGAGGGGGGTGGGGGGGGGGCGTTGCTCTTGCTCGGGTTTTTTTGCTCAACGGATGGAGGCGTGCTTGAGTACCGGTGCCGATGGGCCTTACTTCCCGCCATGTTGCTATACCGTTAGTAAACCGATACAAGAGGGATGGAGGCTTTCACGATTGCGCACCGCGCGACCCGTGTGTGTACTCTGAATTTTTTTATGACCACCTTGCTCGTAACATCGGATAGTAATGGACTTTGTGTGCATTGTGGAATTGTGATTACTGATTCCTAGAGTCGCCCACTATACATAGCTTAGTCTTTATCGCAACCAATCGTTGTCGCCATTTTGTCGCCATACAACCAACTAAAGCTTTTAGGATTTCAGAATTCTTTTTCCTTTTTCTTTTGCTATTCACGGCGTTGCCCATTTCATGCCCCATGATGGCATAGTGCCGTGCCATTTGCCGGAGGTCAAATTAAAGCCCGTGCTAGGGTACTTTGAAAGCTCCTCGCCATTTTTCACTCCCGGCGATGCGCAAGCTTCAAAGGCCGGCGATCTGCGCACTAGGGCATTTACACTTCAACCGCCGCCCCTCAAGCCCAATGGGTCCCTACTAGCCGCCCGTGCTCCTTGTTTGTATTTCCGGGCACGTGGCAAGAAAACCAAGTGCACACGACATACAATCCTCGGTGCCGCCACTCCACAGACGGCCGAGCGCAACACACTCGGCGCATAGTAGTGCAATTGCGCAAATATGTTGAGAGCCAAGTGGCGAGTATCCCCCGTGCATGTCGCAGCACTATGTGCACCAAGCTACGTGTAGAGGCGTGCATAACAAGCACATGCACGAATTTCGCCCCGCAAAATATGGGCCGCAAATTCAACGTGTGTTACACTCTTCCCGTGAAGTCCGTTACACGCATGTAATTGTCCGCCAAACAGTGCCACGATGGCCATGCCAATTAATTGGGGAGTAGAATAATGATTGTCGAGCAGCACACCACGGCGCGTTGTACACTGACATGGGCACTTATATCGTCACGCCCAAATCATTGTGGGCACACACGTTGGATTTGCGGCCCATATTTTGCAGGCCGAAATTCGTGCATGTGCATCTTATGCACGCCTCTATGCGTGGCTCGGTACACGTAGTATCGCGACAAGCCGCGAGACTACAACGGGCTCTCAACATATTCGCACAATTGCGCTAGTATCCGCCGAGTGTGTTGCGCCCGGCCGTCTACACAACGGTGACACCGAGAGTGGCATGTCATGTGCACTAGGTTTTCTTGCAACATGCCCGGAAATACAAATAAGGAGCACGGGCTAGGGACCTATTGGCTTGAGGGGCGGTTGACTTGGAGTGTAAGTACCCTAGCGCGCAGATCGCTTGCCTTTGAAGCTCGCACATCGCCGGACGTGAAAAATAGTTGGGAGCTTTCAAAGTACACGGGCCTTTATTTGGCATGTGGTAAATGGCACATCACCATGCCATCATTGGGCAACGCCGTGAATAGAAAAATATAGAGCGCTGATTGCTGAGCGTATTCGTGAAGCGGGTGTGCGGGTACCACCTACCCATGGATTGCTAGCCCCCCGCGAATGAGGCAGATTTTGAAACCATAAAATGTTTAGTTGGTTGTATGAGGGCCTGGATGATATTGGACGGCGGAATTGACGAGAACACCGGCCGGTCGGCGTAAATCAGCTTGAAAACTTTTATTTGCTTGGGGGAAGGGCTTCCATTTGCAACTTACTTTGCTTCAATCGGACACCGTACGGCAAAGTTAGTTTCTTTAAGCCTCCCAAGATGTGGTTTTCCGGCCCCGATCCCACTCACGTCAAGCATCTTCACGGCACCTGCCATCACACCCACGTGCTCCCATGCTTGCGGACAACATGCTTGAATCATAAAAAACGCATGTTGTGTCGCCGATTTCGGGAGTATTCACCAACCAAAGTGTGGAAAATCCAAATTCAAGGGCGCCCGAATCAGGGTTTGCCCCGATATCGGGGTTGGACCGCAAACCCTAATAAGTCAGATCGTAGCCGTGACGGGCCCCATTTGTGCCCCGCTTCCCCCTCTACGACTTCACCAGTTCACAAGTTCACCGTCAACACAAGCTTCGGTCCGCCTTTTCAACCAGCTAAAGTACAGTTAAACCCTAAAAACCCTACATGATAAACACCCGCCCTACGCGACATGCCCTATTTCACTAGTAACGGACTGGGAAGTAGAGTGTATGGGAAGTGCGTATGACGAATATGAAATGAAATGAAATCAAACACTCCAATACCAGTAAAACCGGCTGGAGTCTCTGGCCCCCCCCCTTACGCTATGCCTAGCTGGACTTAGAAGCGTGAGGTAGACCGTTGAACCACTAATCCCAATCTCTCCAATGGCAGTAACAACGTAATAATTTTGTAATCAAGAAAAACAGATCTAAAAATAAATCCACTTGTCGAGAAATGCAAAACTAAACTGCTGCTCGACCTTCACGATGCACGGCCCGCTCCCGCCGAACCGGGGTGTCGACCGGCCTAGGCCGGTCGGCGTTCGGGAGGGACGACGGGCTAGCCTAATCTAGCTCCCGCGTGACTTCGGTCTTGCCGAAGGTAGGAGGGGAAAGGCTGGCAAAAAAACCCTCCTCGCGCGGTCGCTCGTCGATCCCGCCGCTCCATCCCGTAAACCCCGCCCCAAGGTCTTGCCGCGTCCACCGACGCGGCGGTCCTCCGTGTCGAGGTCCCCCATCACCTCGAGGACATGTGGGGGGGGCCGAGACACACAGACATAGAAAAAACTAGCGCTCTTGCCTCCGCGCCTGAATTTTCCCCGCTCATTTCCCCGGTTTTTTCTCTGTCTGGTACCCGGGTACCTGTCGGTTTTCCGGCCTGTGGCCGTACCCTCCCCCCTCTGATCGCGCGTCCACCGAGCAGCCTTTTCTTGAGCGGGGGCCTCCGCGCTCACCCGGGCCCACGCTCAAGGACCCCTAGGAGTATGAAAGTCTGTCGGGGTAGTGGGTGTCGAAGAGGGGGGGGGGCATGTCACCGTAGCCGGATCCGGCGGGCCGCGGGCGCCCGGAATTAAACAAAACCCTCCGTGCCGGGTTTTCCGGCGGCGCCGACCCAGAGGGTCGTCTACGGGGTTTCCAGCGCCCACCACGGGGAGGTGAGGGGATGCCGACGGGCCTGCAAGCGCACCCCCCTCCGGGGCCGCCGCCGCTGCGCCGCCGGCGGGCGCCGTATGACGAATACAATTTGAGGTTTGTTGTGAACTTTTGCTCACAGTCGTGCTTGCAAAACGCCGCCTGTAGAGGGGGCCAGTGCGGGTTCCCTGCCAGTCCCATATGCCGGGGGCGCAAAAAAAAAATATGACGAATACGACGACACACATTTGAAAACCTCATCACAATCATAAAGTAAGGACCATATAAAGAAATTCATTTTTCCCAAGGATCCTTACGTATATTCCTGAGCTCAACTTTGTTACAGGCTTCTCCATTTTTCGTCCCCATGTGGAGGGGGGAAGTCTCGCCCCGCGCGCGTAGTCGCGCGCCCTTCAGCAGCGCATCGCTATTATGAGAGCAGCACCTGCACAGATCGTCAGATGCCCGACGACGATGACGACGAGGTTATTAATTAATTCTGATTCACAATCCTCATCAGCTTAATTTATCCTAAGAGTCGGGCTACCGGTAGAACCACGCACTCGGGCCGGCAATATCCCCAGCAGCTTTAATCCGACCGTATGCTATACTTGCACGGTTAGCGACACAGAAACGGCGGGCCACCTGTGTCGAGCTCTCCCGTCTAATTAGCGGGGGTTTGTTATTGCTGTGAGTCGCTTTCAGGATGGCATCGGCCTTTCCAACATCCATATGTCCTCATCATCGGGCAAGTCTTCGGCGATGCGTCGCCGTCAAAGGCGGGCGCGCGCACACTTTTCCGCGGGTCGCAACGGCGGTTCGGCGCGGCGGGGCTAACGGTCGCCACCTGCGACGACTCAGTCGCCTTGCGTTAGTGGAACCAGAGTCTCCGTTAGCGGAGGAGGCCGCGAGACAGATGGACGGATGGATAGATGGTGTCCTCCCCTTTGAGCCGCTGGGAGCGAGTCGGGTGCAAGCAGGCGTCGGGCAGCCGCCCGTGGTCGTCCTGCCAGGTGATGATGGAATTCAGCAGCTGTCCCGCCGTTCAATCCGTACAGTAGTACAGCACCATTTACAGCAGTATGTAGCACTCTCGGCCGATGCCGTCGTAAGAGCTCCTAGCACTCAACAGCGCAACTTCCTGCGCTTTCCTTTCCCCGGCAGGTTTCGGAAATAACACCGTGGACTATACTTCTCCCTTCGGCCAGCCGGATAAGTCGCTCGTCGCCGCGCTCTCGGTAAGCCCTGCGTTGGCGAGTGTACGGGTACATCTGAGCAAGTCGAAGTTCTGGTTTGGTTCCTTGCTGTTGCTTTGTCTATACTCTAGAGAGGTGCCAGGCTTGCGTGTTTGACCAAGGTGAAGCACGATTGGGTGCTTGACTTGCAGGCGCGGGGGTTCCGGCCCTACGTGGTGGAACTGGAGAGGAAGGATTGGATAAAGGTGCACGAGCGAACGCCCCCCTCTCCTCGTTTTCACTCACTCACTCACTCACTCAGGCCATTCACAGTGCGTAGCCTCACAGGCGACCACGCCCTCCTTTCCCCACCTCTTTCAGGTGGCCAGATCCCTGCTCTCCTGGCGGTTCTACAGCAGGTCATGCACCACGTCTCCTGGTTACACATGGTAGGCATACCTATACGCCAAGGCCTCATTCAGTTCGCACCTTCCCCTCTCATGAGCTCAATGCTCCTGTCTTCATATCTTCTTGCGATGCTACCGGCAGGTACCTAGACCTCATTGCTGCCAAGGTGGCACAGGCTCTGGAGGAGACAGGCAGCAGTCAGGTGCGTAACAGCAGCCGCTGTCAAGAACTGCGCTCCGCTCCAGGTGTTGCCATCCACTGAAGGGTGGTTCTTTGGCTGTCTGCAGGTGGATTTGGTGGGGCATTCTGCGGGGGGTTGGCTTGGCAGGGCCTTCATTGGGGACAGGAGCTATCATGACACGGATTCAGGTTGGGAGGAGGCCGGCAGATGTTCATGCCCGTCGCTTTGTGTGTGTCTGCCCAACATTTGGCCGTTGCTGCCCGTGCTTGTGCAGAGGCGAGCCCGGTGGTGCGGCGACTGATCACCCTGGGCGCGCCTCACCTGCCTCCGCCCGATCCTAAGAAGGACATGACTGGCGGCGCGCTGGGGTGGGTGCATGAGCAATACCCAGGTACGCAAAATGCGTAGCCTCAGGACCCACGGCTGCGCCGATGGATACCCTATGGCGCGGTGTCACTGTTGCCTATGGGCTCTGCTGTGTAGGGCAGTGACCTTTTTTCAGTCTGGGATGCAGCTGGAGGCCACAGTTTAATTGAGGGTTTACATACGCCCTTCCTAAAGGATGGCTCCACATCCCATATTTTAATATGCCTTCATTATCACAAGCCCAGATTGTTTCAGGGCAAAAGAGATGAACTCCGCTGGTGTATAGCCTTTCCTTGCAACTCGGTGCATATTAACAACAGGTGATATCGAAAGCCTTTACTTTTCATGATTGACTGCCGGCCCATTTACAAGTAGACATTCATATGCAATACATTCTTAGAACCCGTTTTAGGCTTGTTCTATTGCGAGTATTCGACTTTTGACAGGTGCAGCCACGGATTGCCCCGGTACCATGCCTTCCCCCACAGGCTTAGGTTTTGTGTCAAGGCCAATGCGGAGTGATTCTGGAATGTCTAGCGCAGTGTATCCACACCTGCGTGCCTTTACTGATGACGCGCCGCATATATCTGGTGAGCAGGTGCGTGGCTGGCAAAGAACGACATTGCGTGCCTCTGCGTGGCTGGGCGCACGGTGCGAGGGAACGCGGGTGCGGAAAAGGGAACACTGGGCCGCTATGCGTTTGGGAGCTATGCAATGGTGCGTTGCGCATCGCCGCTTGGATTGTCTCGTCGATCTGACCATCTTCGGGGCAAAAAGGGACAAGGGGCGGGGGTGGAGGTTGAGAGTGAGGGGTGGAACTGTAGCTGAAACAGTCGATGGTCTCCACCTTGGCAACCTTTGCAGGTGTGCGGTGAGGGTGCCGGGATGGAGGGGGATGCGGTGGTGCCGCTGGTCAGTGCCTTCGTCGAGGTAAGGGATGCAAAGAGCCTACCACATCCACGCAACGAGTGTCAAAGGCACAGAGAGTGCGATCGTTTGCGACGCATTGACATGTTTGCATGGCGACAAAGTGAAAGAGCTCTTACGCTTGACTGTTTTGCGGCACTACTCCGCGTGCTGCTGGGTGAAGGGCCAAGGGATGGAGGGGAAGACGCTGAAGGGCGTGTTCCACTCGATGAGTAAAGTGGGAACCTACGGAGAGGACAGCCACCGGCCGTGGTATGGCTCCGATATCGTGGTCGACTCATGGTTGGGATTCCTGGTGGACTGATATCGCTCGGCCTTGCTCGCTTCAGACACGGGCATGAAAGGTTGTGGCAGGGGAAGAGGGTGAGCGGGGAGTGGAGGAGTATGGAGTTTCCGCCGTACGTACACAGTCCAGCGTATTTTAACATTTAAGCAGGTGTGAGTCATTGTATTGTAGCTTGAGAGACTCTGAACTGAAAAGTGTGCCAGGACGGTGGGGCAGAAACGTTACTTGTTCGTGATGTTATTGTAATCGCTATACACCACCTTATGATTTGAACTGAAAGTGCCTCTGCACGTGGCGGTGGGTGCCCCCCTTTCCCACTCGAAGCATCGCTACTGCCCTTGTGCACTCGAGCAGGCACACCACCTGCAGGCTACCGACAAGCAGCTGCACCCAATGCATTGAATGAGCGATCTCAGGAGCGCTGCCATTGTACCTCTCCCATGTGCCCGCCGCGTGGATTGCGCAGTTGAAGAACGAGCGTTTGTAGAACCGTGAAGAACTATGTCGGGATCATTACTTATACTCCAACCCACACGTGTGGGGCAGAAGTCACACTTAAAAATCAGTTGCAGCATATCAGTTGTCGTTAACAGTCTCAGCCCTCCCCCCCAGCCCACACACACAATACTCGTACCACGCAGACGTATGAATCCACCCACGCGCGCACATAAACACCCACGCGCAGGCATATGTTTTCTAAGGCATCCATGACTCACTGGCCGGAGTTGCACCGAGCCCATGGGAGGGGGCCGTCTGATTCCCCACCCCGGGAGGAGTGTTTGTAGTGTTCAAACAACTAGTGGAGTTCCACCTGCTGGATTTGCATGTGCGAAACTATATATGGCTAATGTAGGCATGCCATGCTCAATCTAATGCAAAGGAGGTCATGGATGGGGCGCCTGAGTGGAAGAGGGGGGGGGGGGGGGGGGGGGGGGGGGGGGGGGGGGGCTTGCACATACTTGGGGGTTGAAAAATAAAATAAAAAACAACGTCACTTGTGGGGAATACCGGGGCAATCAAAGAGGAGAACGGAGGAGCGGGCTAAAATTCAGGATGTAATGGTGGTTAAGGGTGGAAAGTATATTTGAATTCGATTTTTTACGACCATATGTAGCGATCTCCTTGTCGAGCCGTTGCCAAAGGGTGTCCTCCCGTATCGGTCATTCTGGTCTTGGAAAAATCTTGCGGCGTAGCGATGGACTATGGAAAGGCGTTTCCTCGTACATCCACCGATGGGGCTGAACAATAGTAATAATAGCATGAGTTGGGGGTGGAGCAAAAAATCGCAATCATTATCCACAAACGACAAGTGTTGTGGCCAAAGTGCATGTGCCACGACCTCTTGCCACGGCCAATTGTCCGTAAGAGGCTGTCGAGACCTCATAAAGAAGTCGTTAAAATGTTGGTTGTACTCCACGTAGCTCACTAAACCTCGCAAAAGATCGATCAGCAAATTAATTGCGTCGCCAGAGATGGTAACATTGGTGTCTTTCGAATCTCTGTTACCATAGCCTCGAAAGGCGCCCGCCGGCAGCGCAGCGGTGGCGGCCCCGGAATGGGGGTGCGCTGGCAGGCCCATCGGCACCTACGTCTACCTCCACGCGGTGGGCGTTGGTAACCATGTAGCCGTGCCATGCGTGGCACGGTAGGGGGCTGAACGAGTTACCGGCAGCTGCGATCCGCGCGATCAACAAATGTCGGGAGACAATGTGCATAGGGTTTTGGAAATCATAATATCCGGCACTAGGATCACCCGCTCGGCCTATCCGATATGTTTTTTCGCGACAAAATACTCATAGGTACTCTCCTGATAAAAATAAGGAGGCGGGGGCAGAATTTGTGAAATCGTTTTTGGCTCGGAGGGTAGGGTGGATCAACGGTAGGTGGAGGGTGTTGGAGATGGTGGCAGACAGCCGGGAAGGGCAGGTCGGGTCGACTAGCATGATGATGGAAACCGACCGCATCATGCTAGTCGGGAAGCGGCGCCGGGGAAGGGCGCTCGCTGCTTGCCGACTAGCATGATGCGGTCGAGCCGACCCAAGGGGGGGCAACACGACACCAACATAGAGGAGGACTATCGCGACATGAGAAGCGGCGTGGTCCGGCGGCAACGATCCTTAGGATCACCCGCCGCCGGAAAGCCATGCACGGAGGGTTTTGCGATAACATCCGTACACCACGGCCCAAAGGATCTAGCAACGGTGATCATGCCCTACCCCACCGCTACCCACTATCGACATGCCCACCTAATATTAGAGAGTACGACCCCGGGTCAGCGCGGAGGCTCGTACTCGAAGCAAGGGTGCTCGACGGACGCGCAGTCGGTGGGTGGAGGGTACGGCCGCTGGCTTATTTTCGAGACATGTACCCGAGGAGGAGGGGGAATGGCCGGGAAAGCTTTTCAGCGCGGCGGCATGAGCGCTAGCCTTTTCTGTGTAATAGTCTTGGCCCCCCCCACCATCCCTCGAGGTGACGAGGGACCTCGACTCGGAGGAGAGTCGTGACGGGAGGAGCAGCTACGACCTTGGGGCGGGGCTTACGGGACGCGACGGCGGGATCGACGAGCGACCGTGTGAGGAGGGTTTTCTCGCTAGCCTTCCCTCCCCCCCTTTCTCCTGCGAGACCGAAGTCACGCGGGAGCTAGATAAGGCTGGCATGTCGCCCCTCTCGAACGCCGATCGGCTTGGGCCGGTCGGCACCCCGGTTCGGTGGGAGCGGGCCATGCATCGTGAAGGCCGAGCAGCAGTTTCATTTTGCATTTCTTGACAAGCAAGTGGCTCTAATTTTTTTAGATCTTCTTTGTTGATTACAAAATTTGTATAATGTTACTACTTAGGCGGGGGAACTGTGGCAATTACTGCGGTTGCTTACAGTTTTTAACCTCCGAGGAATATCGGCACACCTTGCATATAGGTGTGTCGATAGGTGTAACTGGTCGAAGAGTATCCGGCCCAATCTTTGCTCTGACGTATCCTAAATGGCTGGGCAAGTGATGGCCGATAGACACAAGCCGGTACATTTTGATGGTATCGTTGTAAAACATTTTCATTCTCATATCCTCGAAATAACAAGCAAAGAGCCATGCGTCTTACGGTTGAGCCACCGGCTGTTCATTGGCCCAGAATTTTTGCAGAAACCCACATGACGGCGTTGAAGGGGTCAGGATTATTAATCCCCAACATTGAAAAAAATATGGGGCTCTGAGCATGTCTCCGAGTTATCAGAGTCTCCGCCGCTTTGTAGAGGCGATTGAAATGCCACCTACTACCGAGTCCCATTCAAGCTTACGTTGATTTTAGCGAAGATCGTAACTCGCGGGACTCGCATGCGTAAGTTCGTCGGTATCTTTCCGCACAGCTCATCAATTTTGCCTCGAATCTCTATGTACACCTTGCTCGAGTCGGCATCAATGAAACGGGGATCGAACAAAAAATCCGTCGGTAGAGTTGAGTCTTTTGTGCATCAAGAGCTTATGCGACACTTCGGTGCACTTGATGGTTTGCCATTAGATTGTGAAGCCGAAGTGAAGTAACTCGTACTTAGCATTTGAAGCGCTCACCGTGCCGGCAACCGAAGGCGTAAGAGTTTAGCCATCCATTGTAACCAAATTCGATAAAAGGAAAGAAAAGTCTTGCTGCAACAAATTCGACTGAGAGATCACAGCTTATTCGACTTTAGACGGTGTACGCAAGTGAATACTTACGTAGGGATACGGTGCATAATTAGCGTCATCGTAAACGAGGCGGGTCTTGCTGTCGGGTACACGAATACGAACGCTAACAACTTCACAACGTAACATGGTCAAATCATCGGTACTCATCATTGGTAAACAAATCTCCTCGAAGACCACGCGAACGGCCGCGTCTTCATGCTCCTCGTTTGGCAACACATCGCCGGCATGGAACCAAGTCTTACCGGCTAAATGATCACGTTGCATGAGTGCATGACAAGTTTAACATTCGAACCATTGAGACGTCCGGGATGCAATACAACCACAACGCACCAACCATAGCCGGTAGATGCTATGTCGAATTAAAGGTACAAAAGTGAACGAGTGTCGCGGCAACAAAGGGTGTTAACAACACGTCTCCGAAACCAATGTGGCAGTAGATTGCCTCTTGCGGACTACTAACGCAAATCGAATCTACGGGCAAGAGTGCAAAAGGGAAGCAAGGACTGAAGATGCCGTGTGTGATTGATAGTCAAAACAACTAGAAAGATAGAATGAAAGGGCTCCGTCTCTTCCCTCCATTGCTCTAAACTCCAATAGCTCTAGTTAGCCCCCGCCATTCTTCTTATGCTCCTCGTGGCTTCCGTTTGGGCTCTCTCGTAGCGGTCATCAATAGCGACTAGCGAGGGGACATAGCCAACCATGCCTCGGAAAATCATTCCGTATCGTCTTAAAGCACGAATGTTTAACTAATTGTACGTACTTTGTAGACTGCAAACACAAATCAATTATGCATGCGGAGAAGAAAATAAGGGAGTGATTTAGAATGTTGTTGTTTTCGGTACCCGTCAACTTGGCGCCCGCCGGCGGCGCAGCGGCGGCGGCCCCGGAGGGGGGTGCGCTCGCATGCCCGTCGGCATCCCCTCACCTCCCCGTGGTGGGCGCTGGAAACCCCGTAGCCTTGCCAGGCTTGGCACGGTAGGGGGCTAAGAGGGCCGACAGCTCGATCCGCAGGATCAAGAACTGTCGGGAAAGCCATGTACAAATGGCTTTTGAAAAAAAAATCTGTGCGATACCGGCACCAAGATCTCCCGCTCGGCCCGTCCGATATGTTTTGTCGCATACAGATACTCATGAATACAATATTATTTTGAGGGGTGGGGCCTGTACTACGGCAGCGTTTAATGGCGAGGAGGGTACGGCCGGATCAGCGGTGGGAGGCGGGTGTTGGAGATGGTGGTGGCCAGCCGGGAAGCAGCGCCAGGAAAGGGCGCTCGCTAGCCGTCGACCAGCCATGTGCCAGTCGAACCTTCCCGAGGGGTGAGGCAAGACATGGCACATGCCGGTGGCCGGTCGCTGGCAGAGGAGCGGCTAAGTGCGGCGGCGGAGATCATGTGGATCAGCCGCCGCCGGAAAGCCATGTACGGAGGGCTTTTTCGGATACTAAACTAATGTCCGTACCCGGCGTCGAGCTAGTTGGGAAGCACCGCCAGGGCGAGGCGCTCACTAGCGAGCCGCCTCGTCGCCATGCTACATCTCCCCGGGGGAGGAATAAGCTTGGTCGGCAAGGAGGACGGTCGCGACGGGAGGAGCGACACGATCTGGCGGCGACGGCCCTTGGGTCGGCGCCGCCGGAAAACCCCGCACGGAGGCTTTTGCATACTTTCCGGGCGCCCGCGGCCCACCGGATCCGACTACGGTGACCTGTCGCCCCCCCTCTTCGACACCCACTGCCCCGATAGACCTAAATGATGATATGATCCCTTGAGCGTGGCCCCAGGTGAGCGCGGAGGCCCCCGCTCAAGCAAAGGCTGCTCGGTGGACGCGCGATCAGAGGGGGAGGGTACGGACACATGCCGGACTATCTGACAGGTACCCGGGTACCAGACAGCGAAAGAACCGAGGAAATGAGAGGGGAAAATCCAGGCGCGGAGGCAGGAGCGCCCATTTTTTCTATGTCTGTGTGTCTAGGTCCCCCCCACCTGTCCTCGAGGTGACGGGGGACCTCGACAAGGAGGACCGTCGCGTCGGTGGACGGGACACGACCTTGGGGCGGGGTTTGCGAGATGAGGCGGCGGGATCGACGAGCGACCGCGAGAGGAGGGATTTTTTGCCAGCCTTTCCTCTCCTACCTTCGGCAAGACCGAAGTCACGCGGGAGCTAGATGAGGCTAGCCCGTCGTCCCTCCCGAACGCCGACCGGCCTAGGCCGATCGGCACCCCGGTTCGGTGGGAGCGGGCCGTGCATCGTTAAGGTCGAGCAGCAATTTAGTTTTGCATTTCTTGACAAGTGGATTTATTTTTAGATCTGTTTTTCTTGATTACAAAATTATTACGCTGTTATTGCTTAGGCGGGGGGGTTGTAGCAATTGCTGCGGTTGCTTATAGTTTTTAAACTCCCGATGAACGTCGACACACTGTGAAGCTAGGTGTGTCGATAGGTGTACTTGGTCGAAGAGACCCGGACTCAACTTGCTAATAAGTCCTGAATGGCAAAGTAGAGTGGCCCTAGAGACAGCAGTCGGTTTAGTTTGCCGACACATGTTGTAAACAATTTCAATTTCATTTTTTAACCCGTCAACTTAATCATCAAAGCAAAAGGAATGTCGTGTGTCACCTCCCCCCATTGCACTAAACTTAAATAGGTCTAGTTAGCTCCCGCCATGTTTCACTTGTTGCAAGTAGCCTCCTAGCCTCTGCTAGGGCTCTCGTAACGGTCTTAAGTAGACGGGTGACATATATAGGCAGTTTGTCTCGGGAAATGATAAATCAACGTCGGGCATGTAAAAGTACTTGTGCGTATTTTACGTACTGGAAGGTAGTGGTAGTAGAGTAAAGTGAGAAGTATCTTCGAGCTTAGCAATGGTGACGTAATGTCCTTCCGTGGAAAAGCGTGGATTTGAAAGTGACGAGTACATGTCCAGTGTTTTGTGATGTAGTGTTACATAACATTACAATACATCACTCGTCACACACACACACACACACACACACACACACACACACACACACACATGAACGCACACAAAAACGCACACACACTCACACACAGGCACACACACACACACACACACACACACACACACACACACACACACACACACACATAGGATGCCGCTAATGTATGTATATCCTGTGATGTTGTAAATACCAAGAGTAGTGAAATGCATATCGCTATCCATGATATGGCTCATTACCTGCTGATGCTGTAGCATGCCTTCCTGTTCCTCGGGCCTAGGCCTGTGGGATTTTTTTCTCCTTTTTCCTTTTACTTGGTGTTGATTACAAGAAAGAGAAGATGAGCTCGGACAGGGAAAGTGGGAGGGGAAACAAAGGGGCAAGAGTGACAAGAGGATCACGGAATCCAAAGCACAGCAAAAGGAAAGCACTACATTGTGCACAAAACTAGCAGATTAAACTAAGGAAACTCTTAAGCCACGCCGAGAATGCAACACGTGGAGGCGACAAGCGGCGCCTCACGCGCCGCTCGAGGAAGCACGGGGACGCTTGCGGCCCATGGCGCGGGTAAAGAGCGCCGTGGCAGGAGAAGGCATCCCAGCCAAGGAAGAAGCGGCCTCCATGCCGTCCGCAGCGGCGGACAAACCGCGCAAGACGTTGTCCGCGTGAGCAACATGGACGGCGAGAGAGACCTTTCAACGCCACGAGGCCAACAACTTGCCCACATGCATCCCTTTAGATGCGGCTGCCTGCTTGGCTAGCTCCGTCAAGAAAGCCGTGGCGTGGCCGCCGAGAGTACGAAATTCCGTGACTGCAAAGGGGATGAAGCGGATGTCGGGGCGACTCCTCAACCCCTCCGAGTACTTCTCGAACTTGGTCTTCTCAGCATGGCGGAGAGCGACTTCGGGAGACGGGGGGCTAGAAACGCCGAACAAACCGGAAACCACGGCATCAAGGGCAAGTTTTGAGTCTCGGATGCCGTGATAGTGCAAGGCACCCACATCCGCGGGGAGACCGTCGTTGCCGTTGGGGAGTTGAACTAACATCGTGGGGTCTGTGAGAACCTCGACGCCAACCCCGAGTGCGCCACGAACCTCGGAGATGATTTCCGCAAGGGCCGTCACTAACCAAGAGTGAGCGGTGTGGACCGAAGCATCTTCGCCGCAACGAGCCAAATGGTCCGCAAAAGCAGTGGCCCACGCATCATCCGACATGTCAACACCCGCCGACGAGAACGCACCCCGCATAGCTTGAACCGAGAGATGGCAAGAAGCACAAGCAGTGGGGGAGCGTAGAGAAGAGAGGATGCGGGATGAGGGTAGGCCGAAGATGCGACAGACCGCGACGCGGAAAACTGCGTCGTAGTGCTCAGAAACGCAAGGGCGCCGTGGCCGAGACGAGATAGAAAACGCCTAGACTCCGGCCGAGCGCGGTTGGAAAACGTGGGAGCGAGCTTCGCGAAGCGAAGCAAGTTGACGCGCTCACTGATGTCGGCTTGTAGCTTTGGAAAGATGTCCGTGGCAAACGCAGAAAGAGGGACGAGCGAGGGTAGGCCATCAAGGGACTGAGCAATCTGCTCGTTGTTTGATCGGGCTTCGGCAACGCAGCCGGCGCGAGCCACCGTTGGACGTTTCGGGGGGAGCATCGCTAAGGCTGTGGTTATCAAGGGTTCAGACTCGGCGAGAGCGTGAGAACCGCACGCAGCGTCCAAGCGCGCCCACGACGAAGCGAGTTCTAACGACCACATGGGTTCGTTATCGCCGTCGTCTCCGTCCGGTGTACCATGCCTACGGGACACCGCTGTGGTCATAGCACTCGCTAACCGTCCATACATGGTCGGCTCCATTGGAACTTCGTCTTGGGAATCCCCGCGCACGCGAGCATCTTGTGTTGTAAGGAAACGAATAGCTGAGCCCACTGCCAAACCGGCCGCTCCGACATGGGCCGCATCCGCCAAGGCAGCCAAATCCCCCACCCCCATGCCTCCGAAACGTATGGGAAGAGACATCTCGGAGCGAGTGTTGCTGGGTAGGCTAGCTGCGGGAAGGCCCAATATCTCAGCCGCCACATCTAGGGTGGCATTGTCAGCGCGCTCGAGGAACGTTACGACGGTGTCACCGTAGCCCTCGCCCCTGCCAAGACCTCGGGGGACTGTACGGGCAAAGTGTCCGAAGCGGCGGTTGCAATGTTGATGGATACGAAGCGCAGTGTGAGTGTGCCGGTGAGCCGCTAGACCCCTTAGACGTTCGCCGTAGGCCTCATACTTACTTAAGGCCGTTTCGAACACGTCTCGAGCAAAATCGGATGTACCCATTGGCCCCCCCCCCAATACTTTCGTCCCTTCCGTGGAGACATTTACTCCCCGCATGATGTGGCCGTCGGGTAAGTTATCGAAAGCATCACCGACACCCAAAGGGGAATACAAACAGTTTTTGCGGATGGTTACTGTGAGGCCAACGCTAGCATACGCCTCCGGCATAGCGTCGCCAATAGCCACGAGAGACGCAGGGGGTCCCAAGAAGTGACCATCATCAGAATAACAGCAGACAACGGATTCGTTCGGGGCAATCGCAGCCAACTGTTTGTATACCCGGGAGGCAACTATTGCGAAGAACATGGCCCCGAGAACGCAACCTTGATGGACTCCACGGGTACTCGGGATGCGCATGGCCGGGCCGTGAGCATTTGATGAGTCGTAAACGTACAAGGTAGATGGACGGCCATACAACATAGTAGCGACGCGGAGCAACGGTCGAAGCGCGGGATTTGCTGACAACTCCTCAAACAAGGGACGCCGCAAGAACTCGTTGAACGCGTTGGATGCGTCGCCTTGCATGTCCGCCCAGTCCGGTGAAGCGTCAAGCGCGGCTCGAACCATGAATTGTACGATCTCAGCCCCGCCGCGGACGCCGACCCCAAATTGGTGCCGAGCAGCCAACCATTGAGACACTCCGTCACCAATTACGGCGAGAAGCGCGCGATTCGCAAAACGAACTAGAACGGAGCCAATTCCAATCGGGCGCAGCGTCCCCTTTTGGTCGCGAAGTTCTTGCTCTTGTGCGCGTCGTTGTTCGGGATCAAGCTTGTCTAGCGGGATAAGTGTGGCAGAGGCAAGGAATGAGGCAACGCCTGGTGGAACTTCTGCATTCACGATGGCTTCGGCTAAACCGGTGAGAGTGCAAGGGGAACCCAACGCGCGAAGAGTTTCAAACCTCCAACCGTCGACGTGAGGACTAGACTTTCGAGGGCATCTAGCAACGACCTCCATGATATCAACTTCCGAAGCACGGAGTTTGATACGAGGGAGGGAGAAGGGATCCGGCAACACGTCCGCGAGGTCGTCATCGTCTTGTGGGTGCAACCGTGATAATTCCTCGTGCACCCCGCGACCACTTGCAACGGGGTTGGAGCTTAGGGCCTCCATAGCACGACGGTACTCCCCAACCGCAGCTAGACTAGCCGCCCGGTGGGCGACCTTGGCCGAGACGCCGTTATGAAAGGGTTGCGAAGGGGAGATGGGGTCGGTACCGGCCCTCGGAAGTGAGGTAGGTGGCGATGCCCGCCCATTGGTAAGGGATGCGTGAGCGCGAGCGGCGGAAAACAATGTATCGAGATCTCCTGACGCCCAATGGGCTAAGCGGTTGTCACGGTAATCAGCGACCGGGTCAGGGGGCAGATGCCCCGCGGAAGTGAAATCAGCCATGGGGCGCAAAACTAAGCGCGGAAATAAAAGCAACGCCGCCCAAGCCGCTTCCGCGGAAGCCCCTTGGCTGCCCTACCGCGGAAAGACAAAACGCAACCGACGAGCTCCTCGAAGACCGGCTTGACGAGGCGTACCACCGAAGGGGGGACGCCGTTCGAGGACGTACTAGATTGGAAAGAAAGGAGGTAGGACTCGAAGAAGGCTTTGGAGTTCTTCCCACCAGTGGCCCCATGGTCAAGGCACCATTGGACGGCGGGGGGCAAGGACTGGGGATGCGGCGGGGACGGCCGACCGCGCGGAAGCGAAGCACCGCATGTCGGCGGCTGGGAGGGCGTAGAATAACGATGAGAGCAAGAATGTTGGTGTCTACAAAGGCCACCGCTCCGAAAGTATCGTCCGCAAAAAGTGCACGGCGCGAGAAGGTGGCGATCGGCATCCACAACTGGGCAATTGTCGGGCGCGAAAGTGCACGTTGTCGCGGGGGAATTGAGATGGGCGCATAACGCTTGAAGGGTCGGGAACGACGCGGAGCAACCAACGCACCTCCAAGGAGCGGGGGAGCGCATTATCGTTTCCTTTTACTTGGTGGTTTCCACTTCAATTTCTTCTTAAAAACTTGCTCATCACCTGTAGCAATATCTATTATTGTTCTGCAATTGCATCAGGGCGGTGCCGTACAGGTACATATCTTGATAGGTCTTATTGTACTGTGTGGTACAGTACTACCAAACAGGGACCCCCGGCGGTATGTATGTGAAAGTGGGCCGCAAAAAAGCGCCAATCACGTGATAGCGATAACAGGGCGTGATGAGTAACAAGAGGGTTTTTCCTTCCCACAGGTACCTGTAATCCTTATTACATGTACCCTACTCGCTCACTGCTTGGTGGCTATCACTGCTTTATTTTCCCTTAAAAACAATATTTACTTTACTGTAAGGAACAACAGGGTCAAGGAACATATAAATTCAATTAACAAGCACCAGAGGTACAGGTACCTATAGCGATATATAGTCGCAAAATCTAAGAATGATGAAACCGCGCGTGGTTCCAGCTATAGCGATGAGAGCGAATTAAAAACGGAATCTCATCACAGACATCCTCGTCGTGGGACATATGCCCGGACGTACAGGTAGCGATGCAAATTAATTAATTCTTACAAGAAAAAGCAGTGGAGGCCACCAAGCAACAAGAAGAAGAAACGATGCAAATAAATGATCGCTCCGCGTACGTACGAGAAGCGATAATTTACGGTTTGAGGGGTCCCAATCAGCATGTAGGGATCGCGCATTGACATTTCTGAACATCGTCGGTGTATTCTCTCCGCATTTCCACATATCACTGCAGTATCCGGTATCCGTACTGATAAGAGCGAGTTTCGTTGTAACGTACCATCCTAAACCCGATATTAAGACATCTCATCTTTCGCGGATGGTGGCAAAGTTCATCTAAGAGCCAGCCTGAAGCTGTGGACAGGTTAGAGACAAGCAAGGAGGGAAGGATATTGAGATATAAACCCGATACTCAGACAAGAGCGGAACAATCTAAAATCATGTCGTCAAATGCGGCGACATGCACTCTTCTCATTTCATGGAGAGTGTACGCGCAGTCGTGTCGCCTCTGCTTCTACGGAGAGGATGAATACAGCGCAGACTGCGTCCTTCGAAAGGGCGTGGGCATGACAAACGCATATCAAAAGAGCAAAATCAAATGTAAACAACGAGTGGTTTCAAATTTGTAACTGGTAAAATGCGGTGCAGTGTGTGTGTGTGTGTGTGTGTGTGTGTGTGTGTGTGTGTGTGTGTGTGTGTGTGTGCGTGTGCATGAATTATTCGTGTCGTCTGCCTCTGAAAACATTCAATTACATTACTTGACATCGATCGGCGTGCAGGTAATGCCCCCCGCTAACTAAGGAAAATGAGGGTGATGGGGCTTTTCAGCGGCGGGCGCTCAAAATCTGCCGCTCATGGCTGTCAGATGTCCATACGCTAGCGCCCATCTTCACGCCGTTGGCACACAGATAAGCCATCCAGTTCCGCCGCATACATCGAGCGTGCATTGCACACCGACATCGAAGGGCCAATGTAAAAGGGAAGAGGCATGAAGAGTCGAAAAAGGGGGGATTCGAGTGCCTATACGGCATTCGCCAACTAATTATCGAGATTCAGCCAACAAATTCTTTTCGTCGTCCTGCAGTCTATGTGAGAGCGGTTGGGTGTCTCGTGGCATGGAGCATGTTGGCGTCGGTAACGCTGGGTGTTGTTCACTTGTCCTTGTAAGTGTTGTCCCATACCCCGCTCTCTAACCGGTGGTTTGGTCGATGAACCACAGCTCGCGGTAGGAGGCGTATGGCCACACACTCTCGGGCACGCTCGCCTCCACCCCGTCCACCTTGGCCCTGATGTCCCTCATGGTCTCAAGGCGAAGGGTGCGAGCGGCAGCTGCGGCCGCATACGTACCTGTGCAACCAGCATCACCACCACCATCCCGTATAATCAGTTCCCCGTCATCCGCGCTCACCACCGCGTCACCGATGGTCACACCGGGTGGCGACGGCGCGGGCGTACCCTCAGCCATTGCGGTCACCGCATGCACGGACGTCTCCAGCTTTGCAGCCGCCTGCGAGAGCTCCTCCTTGATGGCAGCCACCTTGTCATCAGATAGGCCGCAGTCCTTGAGGCAAGGCAGGATGCCCTTGTTAATCATGTCCTTCATACACAGCGCCTCCGTCTCCACGGTTCCGATGTAATGCTCCAACAGGCACTCGCACCGCGCCTCCACCTCCTCCGGATTAAACACACCCAGCGAATGGAACATCGTCTTGTTCTTCTCTGCCGTCAGCCGCTTGATGGCGTCGACACCGGAGGGGATGACGGCGAGGTTGAGAGCAGCCGCGCGCTCGGGCCAATCCGGGGCGTAGCCGTTTCCGTTGAACACCACTTTGATGTGGTCTTTGAGGAGGGACTGCGCCACGGCGACCGCCGTCTCGCCGCCCTCCACTCGGTCCGCGATCTCCTTGAACTGCGCTGCCACCATGGACGCGAGGACGGTGTTGACGAGGGAGACGTTTTGGGTGGAGCCCACGGCGCGGAACTCAAAGCGGTGGCCGCCGTAGGGGAAGGGGCTGGTCCGGTTGCGGTCCTCCGCGGGCGCGGTGACGAGCGGGAGGTAGTCGACGCCGAGGTTGATGTCGGTGCTGCTGGGCGCGTAGGCCGCGACGTCCCCGTCCATGAAGCGGGTGAGGTAGCTGGTGAGGTCCTGGCCGAGGTAGGTGGAGATGACGGCGGGGGGGGCCTCCATGCCGCCGAGGCGGAAGTCGTTGCCGGGAGAGGAAATGGCGGCGCGCATTAGGTCGCCGTACTTGTCCACCGCCGACACCATCGCGCTCATCACCTGTCACCGCACACACGACCGCGTGTTAGACACACGCCCACTCCCATGACCATTACACACACAGACAGACACACACACACACACATACTCGCAAACACACATGCACACAAAAACACGAATAATACTCACTTATAAACACACATGCACACAAATTATACTCACACACGCACACACACAAAGACACAATGAAGACGCACTGCAAGAACAAAATATTTAAAAACCTTATGCAATATTGTAAAGGAAAGAGAAGGTTTTGGCAAGATTGTGGGCGGCTGGCTGCGTATTGGTACATAATTTGACACGTTTGATGTGAGAGTAGGGTTTAAAGTGGGGTATAGAACAAGCGACAGGGCTTGGGTTCATTGCTTGCTTGGACTCGCTACAAAATGGAGGTGATGAAGGGTGCCACAACACAATTGGTCGGTACTCAGAATTACCACGCGTGCGAACAATGTACTAATTATGTGGGTACGTGAGGATTTCCCTACTCGCCGGCCACAATATAACTGATGACACCTTTGATTCGAAATTAACAACAAAATCCGAATAACAATAAAGTATAGTCGGTAAAAACTAGCATCAATACAGCGCAGATCCGAGGGGGTTACTTACGATTGGGAAGAGGGTGTGGTCATTCTTCATTTTCCTGGTGAGGTCGCCCGGGTTGAGCAGCTGGGCGCCGCACTTGGTGGAGATGGACCAGTTGTTGTGCTTCCCGGAACCGTTGACGCCCTGGAAGGGTTTCTCGTGGAAGATGGCGCGGAGGCCGTGCTTGGGCGCTACCTCCTCCGCGATCTGCATAACCATCAGGTTATTGTCGGTCTGCTCGAACACGTGGCCGAATAGCGGCGCAAACTCGTACTGGTTCGGCGCCACCTCCCTGTGACGAGTGC
Organism: Tetraselmis chui; assembly: GCA_026401115.1. NCBI lineage: Eukaryota > Viridiplantae > Chlorophyta > Chlorodendrophyceae > Chlorodendrales > Chlorodendraceae > Tetraselmis > Tetraselmis chui. Next base: position 42,408 of record JAPMLY010000487.1, read on the forward strand.
GAAGCGGGATTCCGAGCGCGTAGCACTGCGCCTGGATCTCCTGCATACAGGCGAAGACGCTCTTGGTGGTGTTGATGGGCGCCATGTAGTGCGTGCAGCCCTCCTGGCCGAGAGCGGGAGAGGCGCCGAGGATGGATCGGCCGCACATTTGGAGGTCGGGACGCTTGTAATACGCGTCAGCAGGCACGAAGAACAGCTCCTGCTCGAGACCAATATTAGTTAGCATACCCTCGATGTTGTGCCCGAGGAGCTTGAACAGACGAGCGCCCTGGGTGCTCATCGCGTTCTCCGCGCGGTGGAGGGGAGTTTTCTCGTCGAGAGCCATTCCGGTATACGCCACGAAACAGGCGGGGATGAAGATACAGTCGGTGCGCAGGAAGATGGGAGACTTAGGATCGATGGTCAAGTAGGCTCCAGCGGTGTGGGTGGCGCGGAGACCGCCGTTCGGGAAGGAGCTGCCGTCGGTCTCGCCGCGAAGGAGGTGCTTGCCCTTCAATTCCCAAAAAGGGCGGCGCAGGCCGTCAAACTCGAACATGGCGTTCTGCACCTGCCCCGTCTGACCGTGACGGCCGGTGGAGCAGACAGGTTGAAACCAGTGACAGAAACTGCTCGCGCCGTTAGCCTTGCCCCATTCGAGCACGGCGGCCGCGACTTTGTCGGCAAGGGCGGGGCTGTGCACCCACATGCCCGACTTGAGCTCGTCCCACGAACAACCCTGAGCGGACAGGTACTTCTCGGCCACGGCGCCCCAGAACTGGTGCTCCCCGAAGCCGTCGAGTGACGCGGGAGAGGGAGTTGAAACGACATGCACCGTTGTGGGAGACACGGTCGAAGAAAAAGCAGTGGAGGCCACCAAGCAAGAAAAAGAAAGAAAGGAAGAAAAAACCTAAGCCCGAGGAACAGGAAGGCATGCCACAGCATCAGCACTGCCTTCCTGAAAAGCGTCGCGGAGATAAGAACCCAGAGTGCCATGAAGAGCAGCAGAAAGACGTTGCATGAATTCTCGTCGCACATCCCCCAAAAAACGCCGAAACGGAAGAGAAGTAGATCGACGAACAAAATGCTGCATACGGACATAACTGTCAGAGCGCAAGGAACGAGAGTCAGCGGCCCCCATGCCAGGGAAGCGACGTACAGCCACCAAAATAGCCAAGCGATCGACCAACTCAGCCGCCATCGGCGCCAACCGGCCCCCATCCTCCATGGCGAAGGGGTAGTAGTCATGGACCGACTGAACCGAAGGCGTGCCAAGCAAAGCGGAAGTGCGGAGGTCCGCATCAAGTTTGCCTTGCTGAGCTCCCAATGCAAGGCTGCCAGGGAGTGGAAGGCGAGCACCTATACGAGGAACGTTGGTGTTCGTGCGAGCACTTGTAACCGTCACATCAACAACAAGATGGCGGTGCGGAGCCATGAAGTCCAACCAAACCACATCCCCAGGACGATCACGTGAAGCTCCCGACCGAATACGGCGGACCTCCAACCGCAAGTCCCGGCCCTTAGTAGCCCCCGCTTCAAGCATGAACTCTTCAAGCACGTGGACAATGCGGTCATGGAGTTGAATGATATACCAAGAGCACGGGCACCGGGGGATATGGTCCATGAGCATAGCGGCTGTTGAGCGCTCACCCGACATAAAGATGCCCGATACCGTCGACGAAGATCCATACCCGCGAGATTCTGAAGGGGCCTCATTGCACCGAGGGCATTTTCGAACATGAGCGGCGCGCTCCGCAGTCAAGCCAAGCACCCGGTGGGCTGCCATCATATAGCAATCGGATGGCACCTTGAAACTGGACTCATGTGAAGCGAAAAAGAGAGCCAAAGCCCCGCGACCCGTACCCGAAGTCACCCTCATATAGTCCGGTGGGGAAGGTCTGCAAAACGCCAAGAGGTCAAGGTAGGCCCGGGCACGAAGAATGCGCGAAATGCCCCGTTGGATGTGGCCCCCAGAATCTCCCAAGCGAGTAAGAGCATCGGGAGTCGGAAGTTGTAGGCTAGTCACTTGGGTAGCGGGTGCCACCGCATTGTTGACCGTAGATACCACCAACTCGACATCGGGCCCGGCATAATCAGAAAGGTTTTGGTTCAGTGTGTTAGTCAAAACCACAAGCTCCGATTCCGAAAACCCGCCCATAGTGGAGATAGAGTCGTACGAATTGCGCAATTGGACCGCCCACGGTAAAGTAGAAGTGGCAACATTCAGTAGTTCCTGTCGGATGAGACCGTACAAAGGACCTAGCGACTCGGACTCGTAATCAGTAATCAGGTTGGCGAGGGTCGCAGTGAATGAAGCATAGTGAGCAGGTTCGGCGTCGAGCTCGAGGGACGGTACATTAAGCCCCCCAAACTCCGCCGGGAGGGAGAGCTGTCGTTTAGCACAATTCAGTTGATCGAGTGTTTGTGCGTCCAAAGAAACGCCCAAGATTCGATAAACTGCCGCACGAACGGCCCTATCTGCAGTAGCAAGGTACGGTCGGCAGATATCTGGGGGGAGGGTGCGGAGCAAGAAACCATAGCGGCGTACCGCACACGTGATCATCAAGCGGAAAGCGGCGTGAGTCCCTCCGAAGTCCGACATAGCAAAGCATACAATCTTGTCCAAGAGGAGTTGATGAGCCTCAACGGTGTCTTGCAGCCAAGAGTGAACATAGTTCTCGTTATGAGACGCTGGAGGGCCGTCTGCCATCGAGAAATCCATCGCCAAAGGGGCTCCAAGGTTACTAGTACCCGTAACAACGGGGACCATCGCCCGTATCACCTCGACAAGTTCAAGGGCCGTATCCGGAGGTACCATGCACGAAGATTTGATTGGTTGAACATTCGAGCAGACTTTCCCCATTTCCTCCGTAGCCACCGTAATCACAGTCGGGACGAAAGGCGTTTTGATCAGATACTTGCCATCATCAGAAAAGGCTTGGATCGCCGCTGAATCCTTGCACCGTTCTCCAATATTCCGGAGGGGGGTGCTTATCGCCAGGTTGAACAAAAGCGGGCCAAGAGGATCTCCTTGACGGACACCCGTACGAGATTGAACCGTGCCGTGTAGGAGCGAAGCATCGTTGGGGTCGAAGTAATACACCGTGGAGTCCCGTGAATATATCATCTCAACCAACGGGATAATGGGATGCAAGTCAGGGTTCTTGTACAGCTCCGCAAGGAAACTCCGGCGGGAGATGGTGTTGAAGGCGTTTTCCAGGTCCAAGCTTAGAAGGCTGCAATCAGGAATAGCTTGTAGGCCAATGCGAGTGGTATGAATGGCTCGCTCGATACCCGCTTTGGTGAAAACCGATCGTTGTACAGGGCCAAGGTGGTCGGCCGCGACAGTCGCTATCCGCGCTATGGCGTGACAATGAGCTAACCGCGACAAAACGCTGCCAGCAGCCAACGGCCGGACTTTAGGAGCCTCACCTCGAAGGCGAGTGGCGTCGCGGTCAACCCCAGTTTGCTTGTGAAGAGCCCACCCGGTCGCACTCGCCAGAAAGTCCGCCGCAGCCTCGGGAATGTTTCCCGCCGAGTAGCGGTTAACCCACTTACGCCATGCCGGAACATTCAAGTCACGGACATGTTCCCATCGCCAGCCATCAACGTGGGGGGCTGACAAGCGAGGTGCTTTTCTCAAGACAAGGAGCATAGACTCCTCCCATATTTTGAGGCTATCACTGTCATCTAAATACGTGAGGGGTGGGCGCGCCGGGGGGGGCAGAGGGTCGGGGAGATCACAGTCTGGATGGGGAGTACCGGGAGGAGGATGCAACCGCTGAAGAGCGGCCAAAGCCGCGTCCGCGTCCTCCACCATTCCGAAGTCGGCTCCGTCTAGGGCCATCCGGGCCCGTCGCAACTGGCCAACTTCCACTAGCTCACGGGCCCGACGGAAGGCAGCACGGCGTCGGAGGTCACTTTCAGAAAGGCGAGTCGGTGGGTGGTGCTGCTCTCGTTGAGTGTTCTGGGCCCGGCGACGGCGAGAGCCCCCCCCACCCCGGCCCCGACCGCCGGGGCGTCTAGGCGCAGAAGCTCCCGGGCACGCACGTGCAAGCTCACCTCCATCTCGAATATCACGTAGAAGGGTGTCAATGCCCGTGAGTCCGTCCTCTCCGGACGTAGAGAACCAGAGACGGACTCGACGTTGAACCAGGGAGCGGATGCGAGCACCGGTCGCCGCCGGGAACGGTCGGAGGAGGAGGCCGCCAAAGAGGTGAATTGCCAAAAAAGCTCCAGCAGCCCGAGAGTCCGTTGAGGGAAGGGAGGTCGCATATTCGAGGGTGTCTTGTAGGGCAGAACGTAGGTCGTCTCTCGCTGTCGCACAAACCCCTCGGGCCGCAGTGACAGGTCTGAACTCAAGTAGACAAGCGACCGGGTCGTTGTCGGAGCACCATGAGGCAGGAGTAGCGGCCCGAGGGGGGGATCGGAGAGCAGCCTCTCGGCGGAGTGCAGCTGCAGATGAGGGCATAAAAGGTTGTCCATGAGGTATCGGGGGTCCATCATGTGTAGGGGGGGGAGTGAGGGGGGTAAGCTCCGGTTCGGCCCGGGGTGGGGAAGGGAGTGGAGCCAAGGGGGGGAGGCCACCCCAAGCAGGGGGGGGAGGGGTGACAGCCATTCGGAGGGGGCGTGATCCAATGAGCGGCGGCCGGGAGCTGCCAACATAGTCGTGGGGCAGCATTGGAGAAACGGGAGCAGCCACACAGTGTAGGCATGGAGCGGTAAGAGGGCGAGCTTGGGTGGCAGATAGAAGGTGGTCGCCCGAGGCACAAAGGGAAAACAAGGCCGGAGAGGAGGTCGCAAGGTGGCGAGCTTGGCGACGGTGTGCGGAAGTAGAGGGGCCATTGCCAATTATGAACATGTTCGTGTGTCTGGCGAAATTAGAGCGCCATTTACGCCCAGCAAACCGTATGCCACACGGAGCGCAAGTGTAACATTCCCCCCGCGACGGGGATAGAACACCCGATGCACTTAGGCCCGGTTCCGACCCTGAAGCTCCAGCATGGGCACCAACTGCAGCAACCGCATCTCGCCAGCTTCCAACAGCATCATCTCGCCGCCAACCAGCTCCAGCCCTCCGCCCGGCAGCAGAAGCACTCTGCCCATTGGCACCAGTAGCTGCAGAACCGGCACCGCTGTCAATCCTTTGCCCACGGGCTGTGGCAGCATCGGCGAGTCGCTGACCGGCACTTGCGGGAGCACCACTAGCAACGCCATCACCTGCTGGATCTCTCTGTCCAACAGCCCATGCCGCAGCAACCGGGCGCGGGTCAGCACAGGCAGGTGCAGAAGCACCACCAGCGGCCCTGCCACCAGCCACATGTCTGCGCCCACAAGCACCATCACCAACACTAGCAGCCCGGCGCGAGCGAGCTCCGGCAGCCGCAAGTCCCATAGATGTAGCAGTTGCAGCAGATGCAGCACCACTCGCCGCAGTCCTCTGCTCATGGACACTGGTAGCAACGGCTGAGCGCCAACCACCACCAACAGGTGCCAAGGGGTCTCCGGCAGCAACATAGCCAGCTCTTTGCCCATTAGGACCACCACATGTAGTACCTTCACTACCGGCAGCAGTAGCAGCAGTAACAACACCCCAAGTTGTAGCCCTCCGCACATCAGCAGCAGCGCGCTGATCTCCAGTAGGAACGGCACTCTCCGCACTCCAACCAGCACCACCACGTGTAGCAGCATGAGCAGCTGCACCCTCCGTAGCAACACCAGTAACACCAACACCCCTAGATGCGGCTTTGCACACGCCATTCTCACCAGCAACAGTCGACCGCCGACCAACAGCCGCAGCAGAAGCAGCAGGAGCAACGGCGGCACCAGCACGACCATTATCTCGACGTCCGCCGGCTGCTGCAGCAGCAGCAGTTGTGCGCCGACCGGCACCAGCAACACCACCACCAGCAATAGCGACGGCGGCACCAACACGACCAGTATCTCGACGTCCGCCGGCTGATGCAACAACAGCAGCAGCAGCCATGCGCCGACCAGCAGCACCACCACCAGCAACGGCGGCACCAGCACTACCAATGTCTCCACGTCCGCCGGTTGCTGCAGCAACAACAGCAGCATCTGTGCGCCGAACGGCACCAGCACCAGCACCAGCAACAACAACAGCAGCACCAACCCGACCAGTATCTCGACGTCCGCCGGCTGCTGCAGCAGCAGCAGCAGCAGCTGTGCGCCGTCCAGCCCCAACAGCAGCACCAGCAGCAGCAGCAACAGCAACGGCGGCACCAGCACTACAAGTGTCGCTATGTCCGGCAGCTGCAGCAGCAACATCAGCAGCAGCCGTACGTCGACCAGCACCACCACCAACAGCAGGAGCAGCAACAGCAATAGCGGCACCAGCACTACCAGTGTGTCTACGTCCGCCGGCTGCTGCAGCAACAGCAGCAGCAGCCGTGCGCCGACCAGCACCACCCTCAGCAGCAGCCAGCAGCAACGGCGGAACCAGCACTACCAGTGTGTCTACGTCCGCCGGCTGCTGCAGCAACAGCAGCAGCAGCCTTGCGCCGACCAGCACCACCCTCAGCAGCAGCAACATCAGCAGCAGCTGTGCGCCGACCAGCACCACCCTCAGCAGCAGCAACATCAGCAGCAGCTGTGCGCCGACCAGCAGCACCAACAGCAGCAGCAGCAGCAGCAGCAACGGCGGCACCAGCACTACCAGTGTCTCTATGTCCGGCAGCTGCTGGAGCAGCAGCAGCAGTAGCCGTGCGCCGACCAGCACCACCTCCATCAGCAGCAGCAACAGCAACGGCGGAACCAACACTACCAGTGTCTCTACGTTCGCCGGCTGCTGCAGCAAGAGCAGCAGCAGCCGTGCGCCGACCAGCACCACTCTCCGCAGCAGCAGCAGCAGCAACAACAGCGGCACCAGCACTACAAGTGTCTCTATGTCCGGCAGCTGCTGCAGCAACAGCAGCAGCAGCCGTGTGCCGACCAGCACCACCAGCAGCAGCAACAGCAGCAGTAGCAGCAACGGCGGAACCAACACTACCAATGTCTCTACTTCCGCCGGCTGCAGCAGCAGCAGCAACAGCAGCTGTGCGCCGACCAGCCCCAACAGCAGCACCAGCAGCAGCAGCAACGTCGGTACCAACACTACCAGCGTCTCTATGGCAGGCGGCTGCTGCAGCAACAGCGGCAGCAGCTCTACGCTGAAAGGCATCGGCAGCCTCCCTCGAACCACCGGCGGCAGGGGCAGCCCGCCGCCCACCAGCGGTAGCCCTAGCAGCCCGCCGCAGAGGAGCAGGTTTTTCCGACCGACTCGTAAGCGGGCGACGGACGGCGCAAGTGGCGCGCACGACAGATGCCCAAGAGCCACCGAGGGGGGGTAGAGACAAAGCAGAGCGAAGAGGGCGTCGCGCATTGTGACGAGGAGTAGCGCGGCGCCCCGATGCGGAGGTACCGACAAGGGATGCGGGGGGGGGGACAGCAGACGACGCACGGACCGTAGCACGGGCCCGACGAGCAGCAGAATCGCGACGGGGAGGTCCAGACGCGGAGGACCGGGCGAAAGGGGGAAGAGGAGAAGGGGAAGCCAGTCGGGACGGCCCGGGAGCAAGACGCGAAGGCCGGTCAATGGCCCGGTCGTCGGCCATAACGAGGCCCCGGGAGCAGCGTTGATCGCTACAAAACACGTAGAGCCACCCCCTCCCCAGCCTCCCCGCTACGAACAGGGAGGAGGGAGGGAGGGTGAGGAGCAGGCGGGGGCAACCTGCCTGAGCTCCGACGAGGTCCTCCGCCGACGAGGTCCTCCGACCGACGAGGATAATCAACAACGAGCAGTGGACGGCTGAGGAACGAATGTAAGTGTTTACTCGTACAAAATGAAACGCGTTTTACAAGCATAAAGTACATTATTTACCACATCATTACATTGGGATGCAAAATGTAAAGTACTGTCAGTCTGTCGTGCATACCTTGCGCTATAGTTGTCTGTACTTTACAACCTTTATGTACCTACTGTACATGCAGTAAGACCGACAGATAGGCAGCAACGCGATTACAGGCAACGCGGTTCGTACACCTGAGATATTGCTGCATGTATGTACATAATCAGCCACGTACATACCGCTAGTTGATCTGGTGACCTGGTTGGGGGTAGCGTGAGGGTAAGGGCTATATGGGTAAGATCCGGGTACCTTAGTTAGGGTTTCACTCACTGCTTGTCCCTGCTTACCTGTACACAGTTTAAGGCCGGTTCTTAGCTGAACTTTGCCACCGTCCGCGAAATATGAGACGTACATACCGCCACAAGTAGCGTAACGATGCAGCAGTGCATGCACATGCACATCATGCTTCAATCATTTGGTGTATTTGCCACAAGGGCATACTAACTGCCCAAAAAAACATCAGCACGTGTGGCAATTTGCCTCTTTAGCTAGCAGACTTCTAACACAAGCAATGCCGTTGGTGGGAGTGCAGATGAGGGAGTGATTGGGAATGTCTATTCCTAGATTAACATTTGATGTAATTAAACAGATAAATTGAGATATGAATTGTCCTCATTCACCTCCCTATTGCACTAGTCCTTAATTGGGATAGTCTATGTAGCCCTTACTATGTCTCATAGGCTCCACGTAGCCCTAGCTAGGTCTCTCATAACGGTCCTCAACAATTGAAATTGAAATTGAAATTGTATTACAACAATATCGGACCGACTATTGTCTAACATAACAGCTAGGACATATGGCAGTTTGCCTCTCAAAGCTAATTTTCAGCACAAATTCGTCCTTACTTGCCGCTGTTGTAACTCCATGCGGAAGTGCATATGGAGAAGATGGAAAATGTCCGGTTTTTAAAAGAGTTAACATTATAATGTAATCAAGAAAAGAAATGGTAAACTGTCTTGGCACCTCCCTCCACCGGACTAGGCTTAAATGGGTCTAGCCTGACTCGCCCTCGCATAATCTCGCGTGGTCCTCGTGGAAGGCGTTGGAGGTCTCGTAATGGTCTTAATGATCTAGCGACGCGACTTGTTTGTCTCGGGAAATTAGAGCACCGCGTCGTGTAGCAAGCTAGATCAATTGTGCGTCTTGTACGTACCGGGAGATAATGGCAGAATACCAATGTACAATGCCGTCGACCTAAATTATAATGGCGACGTAACCGTAGTACATCCATCCGATGGAAAAGTACGAATCTAATTTGCAACGAGTACATGTACAACATCATGTATTGTATTGTTACATGACGGTTCCCGTCACAAACACTTACCCCCGTCCTATACAGAGCGAAAAGGCACGCGTGGCGCGTGGTCTTGTACGTTTTCGTACGTAGTGTTACAATTTACACGTAGATGTACGCCTCGCGACCACGCGTGCTTTGCGTGACACGTAACGAGTTGTAACGAGCACGCAAAGGCCGTGTGACATGCACGCGTGGTCTTGCGTGCCCGTGTGGTCCATGTGGCCTGGGATTTAGAGTAACCTTCGTCACCCAACCCCATGCCTCACCGCCACAACCACCAATATTCCTTGAAAATCTTCACAAAATTAACTTTGAAATGTAAGATATACACCTATATTCTCAACCTTCACCCGTCGGTCGCCGATTTGGGGACGGACGCGGTAGTGATCGGTTGCCCCCGCGATGGCGCCCGCCGCTACGGTGTGGACCACCGGCCGCCGCCTTCTCCCGACGCGATCTTTGGGAGTCTTGCCTAGGTTAACGGAAAATAATGAAAAAGGTCACAATGTGTGTTGCTAGGGAATGCATGGGTAGATACTTGGTGAATAATAATTAGGTTGTCGCTTTTGAAAGTTATGTAGTAGAGCGTGTAAGTGCTAGTGGGATGACGCGCTCCCGTCGTTGAATTGACCGGTGCGCGCGAAGCAAGACAAGGTGCGGGTATATATATAGTTAAAGGCAAACGGTGGTGCTACTAAAACGCTTGCGATAATGGTAGGGTCCTTTAGCCATTGCGTACCTCATAGCCATAATGGAATACTACACTCCTCCACAAAAGTCCGGACATGCATTATGTTAAGCATAAGCTAGTAAAGAATACGCTCCCCTCTCACCACGCCAAGCACGACGATACCCAAGTACAACCCAATTATAGGAGAGCCGAGAACCAAGCAGTAAGTCGTCATCCGGAGTGGTTAGACTTCAGCTTAAAGCGGGTGTTGTCGGTGGAGCTTGTCGAATTAAGCGCATACATTCCCGGGAAATTGTTTGAACTACACACATTATTCTGAGCGCCACGCTTGGGCATTGCTCAAGCGCTCATACCGAGCTGCATAGTACTATGTGTTCTACATAACCGTATTTTGGGGGGCTTTTTGGAGGGGGTTTGGAGGCGCGGGTGCCGTGTTCAATGCGCGAGGTTTGGTTTGCGGGTGTGTGAATAGAGCACGGAAGTTCACGCCGCTGGCACGGGAGATGTTTTTGGAAAGCAAGCGAGCAAAAACGCACATGATGCAGGTTTAGATAAGCACTGCACGCTGTTAACATGCGAGGGCGATTGGCTTAGGGGAGGGGCGAGGTCTAACTTGGCCGTTAGGGACGCGTCACGTTGACGGTGGTGTTTGTAATGCTTGGGTACGTGCTTGTGCCAACCACACCCGCCCCACGCGTGGCACGCGTCGGGAATTAGGCTCGAAAGTCCATAGGAATGATAAAATTGGTTAACATATATCGACAAACCCCGCACAAATCACCTCATGAGGTGAGCCGAATTCGATGGGTGTCGCTTGGCACTGCGGCTCGGCTTTGCCGGAAAAATCGTACAATACAATAATTCATAACAAATGTATTTGGGGGTGTTTGAACACTTGAGTAGGTGCGTTCGACGTGCATTGACAAGACGCGTCCAACGGTACCTGTTATAAAAAGTTTTAACCATATGTTAGTAAGTTATGATCGCTTGAACATTGTGGCGGAAAGCGGCTTGCCCTTGGGTTATGCGCATATCGGTGGTAAATCTACATACGCGATTTCGTGCCTTTCCCCCACAGCGGCCTGCCCAACACCTCCTCCCTCCGTCACCTATGCATTATATTTGCGCGACCGTCGCATCAGCATTCACATTGCGGCGTTGTGCGCCCGTTGCTCTTTTCGTCTAACTAGCACGGCGACTGATTGAAAGAGCGCGCCGCACGGGTGCGGGCGTGATAACCCCAAGTACGCAACCCCGGCAGTGCTCGAATTCGCCCCTCGCAGTTTTCGGCGCATTCCATCTTGCGCGCAAAAGCATTGCATGGGATTTCAGGATATTTGTCAATAAAATCGACGCATAGTTACATTTTCTACTTGCGAAGGTGCGAAATCTTGTCCGGACTTTTGTGGAGGAGTGTAGGTAGTCGCTAGCGGTTGTTGAGCTGGTAGATCAGGTCAACATCATAGGCGACCACGCGTGTTCGTGCCGCCGTGCCCACTTTTTCGTATAGGACGGCGAAATCGACACATTAGAAAGTGTACTAGCACGACAAGAAACGTACAAAAGTGACCACGCGGCACGCGTGGTTTTTCGCTCTGTATAAGACGACCCTTAGGAGACCAATTAGGCCGGGTACTCTGTCTTCGACCAAGTACACCTATCGACACAAGTATATGCAATGGGTGCCGACATTCCTTGGAGGTTAAAAGTTGTGAGGAACCGCAATAAGTGCCACAGTCTTCAACCTACAGGCGACCTAGCCAAACCGTCTCTGAAATAAGACGTAGGCGTCTTTACGCATGTTAAACTAGTTATACGTAATGTGCGTACCGGGAGGTAATCGCAGTACATGGCAACGAATAGTGTCCTCGAGCTTTTACAATAGCGACGCAACCGATATGGTACGTCATTCCTTGGAATAATATGAATTTAAAGTTGGGAGGGCCCATCGATAGCAGCCGGTGGCAGCCGGTACATGTTGTAAATCATTTTCATTTTCATACATGTATGAAAGTAACGAGTCCATGTTATACGGTTGCTCGCAGTTTCAAGGCTCCAAGGAATGTCCGCAGACGCGCATGAGAGAGAGGTGTGTCGATAGGTGTACCCGATCGAAGAGTACCGGCCCAATCTTTGCTCGTAAGTGTCCTAATTGGCTGAGCAAGTAGTGGCCGTTAGACAAGAGCCTGTGCAGTTTGCTGGTATTGTTGTAAATTATTTTCATTTTCATTTTAGGGTGGGGAAAATGTGTTCGGGTCAGGTTGCAAAAGATAGAGGAGGTGAGTGTAGGGCGAGGAGGTGTTTTTGGTCTGTCGGTAGGAGTGTGAAGCCAATGTGGCAGGACAAGGACAATGTTAGAGGGTATGAGAGGTTCTAGTATGTAAGCTCTAGCTACGGCGTGGTCCATGGCACTGCTCATGCAGTTGGGGCCATATTCCGGGTTGGCTATGTTAGCTCTTTGCCATGAGAACGGGGCTTTGCTGCCACTTGAAGAAAAGACTACTTCTTCTTCATAGATGGACTGGTAGCTGAGTGAGTTAAGATATTCATTGAGGGGGTCGAAATAAAGCTCAGCGGTGGTGCTAAAGGCTAAACCAAGGGCGTCGAGGAGGTCCCCACGAGAGGCCCATCTATTCTTATGCGTCTTACTAGTAGTCATCAAATTCAGCGGCTGTGCCGACTCGAGTGACTAGGTGGTAGAGCTCTTCTTCGAATGTGATGAGGAGTGGGAGTGGATCGCGAAGCGTCCGGTGGTTTCAAGTCGATATGGGGTTGATGGGCGAGTGTTTAATGGTGACGACGGGTGAGCGCCAGGGTTGCGCCCCCGGTGTAGAGAGGATGGGAAGATCTGCGGGAACAAAGCCATGATTGAAGGTACTGATGGCCGTGAGGCATGATGGTGTGGTGATAGCTGTATCTCGGAGTTAACAGGAAGGGCGTTGGACTTTATTGAGGGAGGGGGGGCGTAAGTTGCCTCCATGGGGGCACCAATCACATATCTAGCGGATTGGGAGTTTGCGAGCCGCGCAGTGGGGTGGATGGCGAGGTTCGTGCAAGTATGGTAGGGGGGTGTCATCATACATGGGGTCGTGGCATGATACGCTGATGTGGGGGGCGGGGGGGGCTCTTGTCTTGATGGAGGAATGTGGCGGAATGTGACGGAGTGGTGTGAATCCATCCTATTTGGTGTTGGATTTCCGAATCAATGAGGAGTTACGATGCCCATTCGACAATGTATTGGGTTTAGCAAGTATCGATGTTTTGGTGTTTACGGAGGATGTTTGTGATATCATAGGGGATGTACTCTGATCGGATGCGGAGAGGTGTTTCGAATTGATGTAGGTGGGGTCGGGAGCATGGGAATATGTGTTTGGGCTACGTCGCTTTTAACTTGGACCTAGAGGGGCCAAGGGAGGGGGGTGACTAGTGAAAGCAATATGGGGTGTACATAGATGGTCGCATAGGGGTCGTGTGATGGTGTGGGTGTGCGGTTAAGTATTGTTGTAGTCGCTTCCGTGAGAATTGTGTGTAGGAGGTGAATGGGAGTGGCGATGTTGTGGCTAGTTTTTTCTAGATTAGAAATGTTTTTAGCAGGTTTAACGAATATGGATGAGTTTGGTGGGAGTGGCCCGCATGAAAACTTCTAGCCAATCTGTAATATCATTTTTCCATAGGGATGTAAGACGGTAAATAAAGGACGAAGAAGTGCATGGAGCGGGGTTATTGGCTTGTGCTTGTTGGTAGTGTAGCGGGTTGGTCATTGGGATAGATTGGCGTCTATGATCGGAGCGAAGAGTGTCGTCATGAAGCACAAAGTGGTCCCTAGTGGGGGAGGCGATTTGGTTGGCAAGATCGAGGTCCTGGTATCCGTGAAAGAGGGTGTGTGAATCCGGTTGAATGCGTGCAAGGCTTCGAAGGGTAAGGGGCGGGCCGCGCTGTGCATAGTGGCTTCTACCGGCAAATGCTTGTAACGGTTGACGATGGTATGGACATTATTGTGGGGCATAGCGCCCATGTATCCTCGAAAGTCGAGCATTTTGTGGCACCCGCCGGCGGCGCATCGGCGGCGGCCGGGAGGGGGTTGCGCTCGCAGGCCCGCGGGCGCCTACCTCAACTTCTCCACGGTGGGCGATGGTAACCATGTTGCCGTGCCGTATTTGGCACGGTAGGGGGCTTAACGAGGTACCGGCAGCGGGCAGCTGCGATCCACGAGACAAACGGCTGTCGGTATTGTTGTAAGTAATACCGCATACGTATTAGTTGCAGATAGCTACTGTAAGCTACTCTAGATATGATTAGTACATGTCTAGATCGGACATACCGATAAACTGTTTGACTCGGTACAGAGCTGTCGCTAGGCTACAGCTCTCCCACTTCTGTTGTCCCGACACCACGCATGTAGGCTGGTTGTCGCCTTAACTGTTCCGTTTGCGGGACTGTGACTGTAACTACGTTTGCGTACGTTATCTTCCACACTAACTGTGTTTGCATGGTTCAATAGGTTATGGGCCCCCGCCTCACGTCACTCACGCGCGACAACCTGGTTCGGCGAGCTGCGATCGACAGCTCTCCCGCAGAAGGCAAGTTTCCTTAGACTCCTAGTACTTTCAACCTGTAGTCGGCGGTATCGCCAGTATAAACTGCGATTTTAAAACCCGCCACCACCCCTCTTAAGTCAGCCACCCGACGGAGATAGCCAGCCACCCACACCGACGCACTCGTCGTGTGTGGACAGGGTGCACACAGGTCCAAGCTGGAGAACGGGGGGGTGCACTGTCGGGTGAATACGCATCCACAGGTCGCACGCCAGCCGTAGCTTACCTTTATTTTTATTTTTTATCCTCGCCTAGCGAATCAGCCACCAGCGCAGCGCTCCACCAGTCCTGGCCTTGGCTTCGACTTGTGCCCCACACTGGGTGGAGGATACAGAAAAGGTGCTCTGAGACACCCCGGGGCTACATGCCGAGGGGTCGGCGGGCATCAGGCCGTCTCTTTGCATACCGCTGTTAGGCACGAGTCCGGCTAGCGGTTTTTACCGCTGCCTGTTTTTCATCCAGCTCTTTCTTTTTTGCCCTCTGTCGAAATGGCGCAGAAAAACCCGCATGTTTCACCTGTTGATTCCCCTGAGTCAGGCTCTCACCAGAGCACCCTCGATCACCCCCCGGATACTCTCGCGATGCTCGTTGCGCAAGTGGCGAGCATAACAGCTCGTCTCGACTCGCAGTCGACCGAGGGTGTTGTTGCTGCTGCGGGTGCTAATCCGCACCCCCTTGTAGCTCAGCACCGCCACGATGCCCTACTCGAACCCGTCCGGGACAGCCACGACGGCCACACCCTCCACTTGCTTGAACATCCCCAGCCTGGTTTCGTAACCCCGGACGCAGAAACACTCTTTGCTGCTGCAACCCCTGTTGGCGACCCCACAGTCGCACAGCGCCGCCACGATGCGCCCCGCGAGCCCGCGCGTGCCGATGCGCACTACGACCCCTCGCGTCACGCCATCCGGGTTGATCACCTCCCACCACCTCCCCCCTTCCCCCACACCGGATATGCCCTTCACCACCCCGGCCTAAGGCTCCGAATCAAAGATCGATTAATTATCAGTAATCGATGCATCGGCGTTTTTTGCAATTAATCAATTATCGATCTTTAAGCACTCCATTTATCAGATGCATTGATCTTTAAAGCTTGACTTATCAAATGCATCGATATTTAAAGGCTTGACTTATCAGATGCGTCGATATTTTAAGGCTTGACTTATCAGATGCACCAATCTTTAGTGCCACGATTTATCAGATGCTTAGATCTTTAGGCGGCGATTTATCAGATGCAGCGATCTTTAGTGCAGCGATTTATCAGATGCAGCGATCTTTAGTGTAGCGATTTATCAGATGCACCGATATTTTGGCCGGGATTTATCAGATGCGTCGATATTTATTTATCTTTTCTACTGTTGATTCATTCTTGTATCCCGCGCGCGAGCTTAATTCGAATAATAATTATTAGCTTTATATCTGCATTAATAACCATATAAAAATATAGCATAAGAGTGAGAATTGATACTTTACACAAAAAACAAATGTTTTTATGTAATCGAAATGGAAATAAGGATATTTAGAAGGCGCTCAAGCAGAATTGCATTATCAGTACTACACTCAGAATAAAATGCATCTATGGCCACCGTTGGTTCCTTGATATATCAACGGCCAACATAAGACGAAAAAGGGTTCATGGATTGACCAATCAGCAACTCGTATGCGTCACGAAAGGGATCACTGTCTCGTTATTGCCATGCTTGGACGAAACGTGGTGATATCGGCACCGATGACGGTCCAGAAAGAGATCATTGGTTACGAAGATTTTGATCAACGGATGCGATGAACCTATGCCATCATCTATCCGTACATGTACTTTTGAAAAGCGTTGAAAAGTATAGTATATTAAACGTTTACTGTTATTGCCCTTCTTCGTAGCCTATTCAAAAACAGCACGAAATACATGAGAATATATAACGTTACATATGGATTAAGAAAAAGCGACAATATGGGGACGAAACTTCAGTCTACCAAGCGACTACACGTTTGCAGTCACCTTGAAAAGCGCGCGGCAGCCACATCCGTCAGTAGCACTTTTCACCCCGATGCGCGGTGACCAACCGTGGATATCTGTCCGACTCGCATCATGATCAACTTTGTGGAGTTGGACGTGACGATGTCGTCGCTGAAAGTCTCTAGTGGGGCGCGACTTCTGCAAGTCGCGTTGGGATGGCCTCGCATCTGCTCGACGCGGCGTCGAAGGCGATACTACAAGACTGCGTCGACGCTTGCGCTAGTTCGCATTCACCGTCGGAAGCTCCACGACTCGTTAAGGTGCGTAGTGCGAGTCTGCGGTTAATAAATTGTGCAACAGACGACACCATCCGTTTTAGCAAGGGCTCGCCTACGCCGATGCAAACACAAAGGACTATTAGACGTCGGTAGTGGTATGGAAATTGTGGAGACTCTCGACAGCTTCGCTGCAAGTGAAGGCAGCGACTACATTTTAGCCTGCGTCAAGGACGATATAGAGGTGAGTCTTATATGCCTTATTTCAAGTGCCACTATGCTCCTTTACCGTCCACGTAGTCGTGCCCAGCTATGCCGAAACGATGCAAATTCGAGCGCGCGCGCGTGTGTGTGTGTGTGTGTGTGTGTGTGTGTGTGTGTGTGTGTGTGTGTGTGTGTGTGTGCTTCGCAAGTCTTACTTGTAATGTATATTCTCAACCGTGTCGTGTGTGTGGAATGCACCTTTCATTATCAACTGACCGTGCTTGCTGTGACTTTTCTCCGTGTGTTGTGTTAGGGATGGCCCTTGGCCTTGTGGCGCAATAGCTGAATAGTTCACGTGCTTTGCCAACGACGACGGAATATCTTGAAGACCACCAAATGAGCAACGATGAGATGGTAATCACGTGCCAGTTGTTAGCTCCCATGCATGTCGTGAATGTGTGCGCCTTTTTCGCCTGTAATGATCAATTCTTCATTGTAAAGTGTGACCCTTCACTGTATGCATTCTTTCATGTTCTGTTACGTGAGTCGTGTGCATTACATCCTGTGTGTGTGTGTGTGTGTGTGTGTGTGTGTGTGTGTGTGTGTGTGTGTGTGTGTGTGTGTGTGTGTGTGTTGTCTGTAACCTTTATTTATCCTGCAACTTCACCACTGTTTTGTTACGTTTTGACCCTTCACTGCATGCATTTTTTCCTGTTTTGTTATGTGAGTTGTGTGCATTACATCCTGTGTGTGCGTGTGTGTGTGTGTGTGCGTGTGTGTTTTGTCTGTAACTTTTATTTATCCCGCAACTAAACCACTGTTTGTGCTGCCTTGTTGGTATGTTGAAATTAGTGTAAGACACCATTCAATATCATTCCTAAATCAGTGGCTTCTTCTGCCTGTGTTGATTGGGTGTGTCCCTTGGGCCCGTAAAACAGATGTTGAACGTGATGAAATGCTCCTCGGTGACCAAGTTGTGAAGTGCATTGCCAATGTTCAGACTATTAGCAGCAAGCCTTCGTAACTTAATACTTATCTTTTGTTTCGTTCCGTAACAAGCATTAATCTCTCCACTACTCTCATTGCATTGTATTTGCATCGTGTGTGAGTGTGTGTGTGTGTGTGTGTGTGTGTTGTCTGCGTGAACTGTTCCTCCAGAGGAGACAGCGTGAACTGAATTCCTAGAGAGCGCTCATCTATCTGGCAACGAACGATTTTGGGATACCTATGTGGCAGCGCACCATTTTGGGACACTTCCTTGGCACCACATGGCCCAGCTATTCGCAACCATGGTCCGGACTATCAGCAACATGGCAATGCATCGTTTTGGCACCACAACGAGAGATGGCAATGGGAGCTATCTCGCCCGTCAGTATACTTTTATTGTTAGACCTTCTCTCTACTGTTTTTGAGCGATTACATATTATTCCTTTAACCCCAATGATCCAAGACACGACAACCTGTAGTGGGCAGGGTAAAACCCACGTTGAATGTGCTGCGCTGGGTGAGGGGTTTGTAGCACATTTTTTTGCTGGGTTGTATGGGGATAGAATGTAATTCACGTATTTTGAATAATGCGTCATGTCTCCAACGTGCACACGGGTCTCAGCCTTGGAGAGCAATTGCATTGTGCCCTTTCCATCCACGACAACATGATTTGGGTTGTGAGCTGGGCATAACTGCAATGAAGCAGTGATTGACTTATCAAATGCATATAAGTTTTTCATGAGTTTTTTTAAATATAGTACTTATTTTCGATTTATAAGATTTCGATCTTGAGCGCCTGAATTATCAGATGCAGTGATCGTTAGCGTCCGAAATATCAGATGCATTGATATTTTGTGCCGCGATTTATCAGATGCATTGATATTTAGAGCCGCGATTTATCAGATGCAGTGATATTTTAGAGGTTGAATTATCAGATGCATCGATAATTAGGGCCTGAATTATCAGGTGCATCGATCTTTACTTGAATGAAAATCAGATCTAGTGATGCGATTTTTGATACAATATATCGATTCTCGATCTTTATTCACTGAATTGATCAAGATTCTCGATCTTTAAGATTGAATTAATCACGATTCTCGATCTTTAAATTTGAGTTAATCATGATTCTCGATCTTTATGCTCTCAATTTCGATTCGGACCCTTAGCCTGGACCACAGCCTCCAACTCACAGGCTTTGCCGACGCTGATTGGGCCAACGACAGCAGCACCCGCAAGTCTCGCTCCGGCTATCTCTTCACCCTCGGACGCGGGCCAATCAGTTACAAGTCCAAACAACAGACTTGTGTGGCTCAATCCACGTGTGAAGCCGAGTACTACTCTGCGGCTGACGCCACCAAGGAGGGACTCCACCTCCGACAACTCCTGGGGGAAATCTTCGACTCCCCCATCACCGAAACCACCACCATCTGGGAGGACAACCAAAGCGCCATTGCATACTCCCAGAATGCCTTGGTCAGCGAGAAGACTAAACACATCGGCCTGAAGTGGCACTTCCTCAAAGACCACGTGGAACAAGGGACCATAAAGTTGAGGTACCTCCCCACTGACCAGATGGTGGCTGACATGCTCACCAAACCCCTCCCAGGACCTGCACTAGCACGACACCGAAGTGCGATCCTTGGAGGACAAGACCCAATGCAACGCTTCATCCCGTAGCTACCTTCAGGGGGAGTGTTGTAAGTAATACCGCATACGTATTAGTTGCAGGTAGCTACTGTAAGCTACTCTAGATATGATTAGTACATGTCTAGATCGGACATACCGATAAACTGTTTGACTCGGTACAGAGCTGTCGCTAGGCTACAGCTCTCCCACTTCTGTTGTCCCGACACCACGCTTGTAGGCTGGTTGTCGCCTTAACTGTTCCGTTTGCGGGACTGTGACTGTAACTACGTTTGCGTACGTTATCTTCCACACTAACTGTGTTTGCATGGTTCAATAGGTATACCATGTACGGAGGGTTTCGGAAATCATATTATCCGGGTACCAAAACAAAAACCTCCCGCTCGGGCCGTCCGATATGTCTTTTCAAGACTAGATGCCCCTTGAGTACTCTCATATCCAAGAAGCTGGACCTACATCTTTGGAGCTTCTTGGCGGCGAGGAGGGTACGGACGGATCTGCGGCGGAAGGAGGGCGTTGGAGCCAGCGGCGGACAGCGTGGAAGCAACGCTTGGGAAGGGCGCTCGTTAGGCTACACCAACCCTGCGGATATCGAGCCTCCCCGAGGGGCGAGGCACGACGCGAAGCATGTTGGAAGTAAATCGCAGGGGTAGGACGGAGCGGCACAGTCTAGCGACGGAGGTCCTCAGAATCGCCCGTTGTTGGACAGCCCGGTACGGAGGGTTATCGGACATATTTTCCGTACATAACATCTTTGAGGTCGGCGACTCGATCCATGTATTCGACCAACCCCTACCCTAGTCGGTACCCAACCACCGACAAGAGTGCCTTACACGGTGTGCTTAGGGTTATCGCGACGGCACGCAACTTCTCTGAAAGTCGCCCCGCTTGGCATTGCAAACCATTGGGGAAGGGTACGGGTGGATTCGACGCGAACATGTAGGTGTTGAAAAACTGACGAAAGGCCGGGGATATGAAAGAATCTCGCGCGGAGGAAGGAGCACCAGTCGGATACCGTATGGAGATAAAGCCTTCCTTTTCTTCCCAACCCCCGGAGGGGAGAGGAAGCCTAACCTAGTGGAACGTTGCGCCGGCATGAGGAACAAGTGTCTCGGACGACGGGTTCAAGTCGGGTAGGGGCCGTCGACTACTTGAGCGGTGTTTTTTCCGCCTGCATTTCCCACCAAGCTCCGGCACGACCGGAGTCGCACATGAGCTAAGGTCAAATAGGCCCGACTCCACACGTATACCTTTGCTAGCTTTGGCTTGCCATCACCCCTTAGTGGCGGGAGCAAGCCGCACATCGAAAGGACTAGCGACATAACAGTCCTTTTAATTTTAGACAAGTGGAGTTGGATATGTTTTCTCATTTTTCAAGATGATGCTTATCGTTACTATTTAAGCGGAGGGGTTGTTTCAATTATTGCGGATTCATTACAACTATATAACCCAAGGGGGGCAGCGACAACGATTTGAAGCTACTTATTGTGTTGTAGGTTATGTGTGCATGATCGAAGAGTACTCGGTCCAACTCTACCACGTTGATCTTCCTAGATGGTTGTGTACATGGAGGCCGAGAGACAGCAGTCGGCCCCGTTAGCCGGTACATATTTTAAACAATTTCCATTCATGTTTTTGCGTTAGTTGCAACTCCCCTACCCCCGCGCGCCTGTGTATCGCCACAAATCCCACGTGCAATCTCCGCTAAACGTGCGCACGTTGCAAGCGCGACTGTCGCGCTGCCCGCCCTCCCTCCACCAATGGAAATCGTAGTATGGTTGTATTACAACACACGCTAAGGGGCAGTAGTACAACTATTAATAAGGCTGACTGATTTATCTAAAAATTTGACACAAAAACCAAAAACTATCAGTCGATGACAAGTTTCTATTTTTTGTTTCCTTGCGCGATCATGGGGTTGTCCGTAGGGGCTAGGTGTGCTCGCTAGCCGTGGTTTTTGTCCGCCCCTCAAGAGTTTCGCTCTAGAGTTTGGGTGTGCACCCGCCAATCGTGTGCACATAGTTGTACCCGTAGTGATGCCCGCCCCCCGCGCACCCCGTCCGGTATCTTGTCTGCAAACGTTGAAGAGGTTGCACCTCAATCAATTGTATTGTAGTGCACCATTGACAGTACCCGTAAGTTCACCTGATTATGTCAAAGCGGAAGTTGTCATTGCCACTCACTACTCCTAAACCCCTCATTTTTGTAACCATCGCTATCGGGCATCCCGCGCATGCGTCAACCGGCGTCGCGAGGGGGCTGCGGCCCCCTCCCCGACCGTGCTCCGATAATGAATGACCTGAAAAATCTACGCATCGATGGTTCAACTTCAAAGTTACAGAGTCACTTCATCATATGTAAAATTGTAAAACCAAACAAAATAATTTGATGTGATGAAGCGGTCTTTTCGCCGCTTCTCAAATTGCAGTTTGTTGTATCGCTATGGGTGGGGTTGATATATAGATAGGTACATGTACTGCAATAAACTAGTGGCACCGCAATTGATATTGAATGGGTCGCACCGCGACATGATAATAACATTGAAAAACCGAGGCATTCCTCGGGCATAGGCCTCTGGGGGTTTTCATTCCTTACAGCTGACATTTGCAAGAAAAAGGAGTGAAAGCCACCAAGCGCAAGGGATCAAGGAGGAAAATCCCCACATACCTAAGCCCGAGGAAAACGAAGGCATGCCACAGCATCAACACTGCCCTAATGCAAAGCGTCGCGAAGATAGGAGCCCAAAGTACCATGATGAAGAGCAACGTTAAGACGTCGCATGAATTCCCGCCGCACACCCCCCCAAAAACGTCGAAAGGGAACATGAGTAGATCAACGAATGAAATGTTGCATGCGGACATAACTGTCATATTGTAATGAACGAAAGTATGTAGCACCCTTGCTAGGGAAGCGACGAACTGCCACTAAAATAGCCAGCCGATCAACCAACTCA
Source organism: Tetraselmis chui (assembly GCA_026401115.1). NCBI lineage: Eukaryota > Viridiplantae > Chlorophyta > Chlorodendrophyceae > Chlorodendrales > Chlorodendraceae > Tetraselmis > Tetraselmis chui. Next base: position 64,891 of record JAPMLY010000487.1, read on the forward strand.
ACCGCCATGGGCACCAATCGGTCCCCATCCTCAAGAGCGAATGGGTAGTATTCATAAACTTCTTCCTTTTCAGTCACCCCTTTTGATTTGTGGTTTCAAGCAACTGCTTCTTCTTGTAAGATTTATTTCCAGCTAAATTAAAACCCGATGATGCATCGCTGATTTGTTCCTTACAAGAAAAAGCCCTTTCCACGGTGTTTGGGGGATTGCGCGGCGAGAATTCTTGCGACGTCTTTCTGCTGCTCTTCATGGTACTTTGGATTCCTATCTTCGCGATGCTTTGCAGGAGGGCAGCGCCGTTGCTATGGCATGCCTCCCCGTTCCTTGGGCTCAGGCCTGGGGGTTTTTCCTCCTTAATTATCCCCCTAATGACTTATTAATTGATAGTTAATGTAAGTAATTTGCATGTGTATCGCCACAAAAAGAACAGTACTTTTACTGAACACTTTTAAGAACAGTACTAAAGATGATAGGTAGTCGTACTGCTGCATGTACAAATTTCCTGTCACCCAGCTGCAGTCGTCAAGCGGCGGACCGCAAAGAGCTCACAGTAGACACCAGCCATTCAAAGTCCATAACTCGCAGAGGAAAAATGCCGCGAAGCCTGGGCTTCAGGGCTCTGGGTCAGGACCAGTAAGCGAGGAAGGCGGCGTGCGGGCTGAGATGGCGCACTGGGCTGGCCGCCGTGACGTGCCGGACCAAGCGTACGCCACAAATGCGAAGTGGCCCGAGCCGTGGCAACCCTGGCAGCGTGGGGCGAGCGCACGTCGGCAGCGTCGCACGCCCACAACCCGACAGGTCGAGGAGGACGTGCAGCGGCTCGACCACGAGGCGGAGAAGCTAGAAGCGGTTCTCAGGCGCCAGAATGACCTTTTCAAGTCAATCCTGAAAGTATGTACTGCTATGTTTGTATCAGTACGCGTCGTTCGAGTTAATCCGTTGCCGAAACTTAGTGATAATGACCCCCCGTCGCCAGAGTCCGACTGATCGGCTGAGTCGTCGCTCGTTGTCTGACTCGTAGGGCGATAAGGATACCTTCCATGCCATCGTGAAGCGCGGTGGCGACGTGGATGTGGGTGACGAGTGCCCCCACCGTCAAGTCGGACGTACCAAACTAGGCTGAGTCAGAGTGAGCGCTGTGTAAGACGCCCCGCTCATTTTGTTTCTGTAATAAGCGTAACTATTGCTTGATGCTCAGGTGCGTGCTCCTGGAAGTGGTTGCACACCGTTGATGCTTGCTGCTTCTTGCTCTGGTTTGTCGCCCGTGTCAACCTCCCAACATACACACACGTAGAAGTACACACACACACACACACATATACACACACTCTCTCTCTCTCTGTCGCTCTACCTCTTTCCATATCTCAATCTATCCCGCACACACACACACACACACACACACACACACACACACATACACACACACACTCTCTCTCTCTGTCGCTCTATCTCTTTCCATATCTCAATCTATCCCGCACACACACACACACACACACACACACACACACACACACACACATACACACACACATACACCCCCCCACACACATAATGTCTCAATCTCGCACACACACACACGCACACACACATAAATATACACACACACTCTCTCTCGCTCTATCTCTTTCCATATCTCAATCTATCCCGCACACACACACACACACACACACACACACATGCACCCCCCCCCCCCCCCCCACACACACACATAATGTCTCAATCTCTCTCTCTCTCTCTCTCTCTCTCTCTCTCTCTCTCTCTCTCTCTCTCTCTCTCTCTCTCTCTCTCTCTCTCTCTCTCTGTCTCGATCCCCCCCACACACACGCGGGCAGGTAATGTCTTTCTCTCTCCCGAACACACACACTCTCTCTTACACACACACGCGCGTTCATATTGTATTACTCTATCTATCACATACATATACATACTCTCTCACTCAAACGTGCACACACACACTCTCTCTCTCTCTCTCTCTCTCTCGCTCCCCCCACACGCGCGCAGGTAATGTCTTTCTGTCCCCTTCACACACACACACACACACACACTCACTCTCTCTCACACACACACACGTGCGTTCATAATGTATTACTCTTTCTATCACATACATACACACAGTCTCTCACTCTCTCACTCAAACGTGCACATACACACACACACACACACACACAAACTCAAGCTCTCTCTCTCTTAGTCTATCCTATCCCCCCACACACACAAGCACGCACATTATCTCTTACTCTCGCACACACTCCCACACTCACACTCTCTCTCTTTCTCTCTCTCGCTCCCCCCCCCCCACACATACACGCGCGTGCAGGTAATATCTCTCCCTCACACACACACTCTCTCTCCTTCTCTCTCCCTCACACATACACACACACACACGCACGCGCGCGCGCGTTCACAATGTCTTACTCTCTCCCTCACATACATACACATAATATCTCTTTCTCTCTCTCGCTCTCACACACACACATACGCACACACACGTACATTCATTCACACACACTTCTTCGAGGTACTAATACACATATAAGCATCCCGTTCATTCAGACAAAACCATTCACTTATTCACATAAAAACAAGCAATACCAAACGTGCACAGTTTCAACGCAGCAATATTTGACTGCATTTAGGTAAGCATATTCAGTCATATTTACGCCCAGCATGTCACTCATAAACCCTGCATCCCAACATAGAGTATCGCACATTGACCGTCACACATATTCGCACACAGTCTCACATATGAACACGCAAACACTTATGAACTCGTATTTATTCACACATACATGCACGCACAGAAGGACACAGTGTCACAGATGTCCTCACGCATCCATACATAAATCCACACACACACACGCACGCCCCCGCCACCCCCCCCCCCCCCCCCCCCCCCCCCCCCCCCCCCCCCACGCGCCCCTCTCTCCCTCTGACCGTACCGATACCTTGACATGCACAGTCGTATGATTTTACAGCTTCGTTTTTATTCACCCATACACACGCTAACATACAATCACGCAAAGGGAATGCCGATGGTTTCCTCATTTGACACATTTCAGTAATGCACTTATAGAAATCAGATGCAAGGGTGGCGAGGGAAGGGAAAAGGGGCGCTGATCGGTGGGTTGCGGGTGAACGGCGGCAGACATGGAAGTGTGCCAAGCGCTGCTGGACGCCGGCGCCAACCTTCACAGCAGAGACAACGACAGCGGCGCCACTGCCTTCATTATGGCAGCGTTTCAGGTGGGGCAGTGCATCCTCCCTGTGTGGCTGCATGCTGAACGTCGCCACTCCTCCGTGCACCCGATGTCATGTAGGTGTGGGGAAGTAGACATGTCAGGGACGGAGGCGACCGACTGTTGCGTGTGACTTGCTATGGTGGGGTTTGGTATCAGGGGAATGCGGAGGTGGTGCAGGGGTTGCTTCAATGGGCGGAGCATGTAGAGCGGACAACCGCCAAGCTGCTACTAGTATGATCTCCATTCCTCCCCTCTTTTACTGTCAGTTCCATGCTTGAGGATCAAAGACAGTGCCGTTGTGTGACAGGAGCCGGTTTTCTGAAGGACTGCGGATGGTTTCTGTAATGCGTATTTGAAGGAGAGCACCAAAAAGGGGGAAACTGCGTTGATGGCGGCATCGAAGGGGGGACATTTGGGGGCTGTCAAGGTACGCCCGCGTTGAGTTGTCGATGCCTCGTTTGCGGGCTATGCACTGTCGAAGGGTGGGGCTCAGCGGGGATGACTCCACTGCGTGTGTGCTTGGTGGGCAGGTGTTGCTAGATGCTGGGGCGAACATCAACGGTCGAGCCTCCAAAGAGAACCACATCACCGCGCTCCATATGGCGTGTCGAAAGGTGCCTTCACCGTGATCATTTTGATATGTGTGTGTGTGTGTGTGTATGTGTGTGTGTGTATCTGCCCTCGCCGCTGTGCCCTCTATGGGTAGCATGTGGTTGAGGTGGTGCTTGTGCCTGCAGGGGCGGACGGAAGTGGTACTGGAGCTTCTGGAGCGGGGCGCTATTCTAGAGGACCCGGACGACGAGGGCATGCGGCCCCTCATGCATGCTGCGGCGGGTGGTGACGTGGCATGCTTGCGCGCCATGCTGAGCAGGAGCCCTGGCCCGCATGTTGAGGCGGCGGATGAGCGGGGACGGACGGCCGCGCTGCATGCTGCTGCGGCTGGGCAGGTGGAGGCGCTCAAGGTGCGACTCCTGGATGCTGTGACGGCCGCCATTTCATATAATTCTCACAGTTGGTTTTGGGAGAAACTTGATGTAGTATGTGTGTTTTTTGCGTGTGTGTGTGTGCGTGTGTGTGTGTGCTGCATGTGCCCTAGGAACGAGTGTTTTGGGGGTTTTATTGATGTTGACTGAATTTTAGGAGGGCAAAACTTCGGCATTTGCGTGCATGTGACTTCGGAGGGGTGGCGCGAGAGGCATCGGGGGACATGGGGATGAAGGACATGTGAACATTTATGAACGTGGGAAAATGTATGTATATGTGTGTATGGGTGTATGGGTATGTTATGGACACAGAGAGAAAGAGGGGGGGGGGGGGGGGGGTTCGCTGTGCCCATTCCTGACTCAGAAAGTGGGTCACGAGAGAACGTGTGGGAGGATGTTTGTGAACGTGATTTTTTTGCCTATCATATGCATGTGTGTGTATGTGTGTCTGTGTGTCTGTGTGTATGTGTGTGTATGTATGTCTGTATGTTTGTATGTATGTATCTATGTATCTATGTATCTATGTATGTATGTATGTATGCATGTATGTATGTATGTATGTATGTATGTATGTATGTATGTATGTATGTATGTATGTATGTATGTATGTATGTATGTATGTATGTATGTATGTATGTATGTATGTATGTATGTATGTATGTATGTATGTATGCATGTATGTATATGTGTGTATGTATGTGTGTGTCTATGTATGTATGTATGTATGTATGTATGTATGTATGTGTGTATGCATGTATGTATGTATGTATGTATGTATGTATGTATGTATGTATGTATGTATGTATGTATGTATGTATGTATGTATGTATGTATGTATGTATGTAGTTTTTGTTTTTTCTGAGTCCTTCTTTTGTTCTTATGGAGGTGCGTCTCTCTGTAGTGTCCATTTCTTCTACGTTTCTACCGTTGCTGGGAAAAAGGAGGGTGCATATTCGTGACTGTTGTTTTTCATTCCTTGCGGCAGGTGTTGCATGAAACAGGGGCGCAGATGACCGCGAGAACGTTGGCGGGCAGCACGGGGTTGCTGCTGGCGTGCCGACGAGGGCACACGATAGTGGTTGATTGGTGGCTGGCGGGCGAGGTAAGCGAGTGCTCTGCGAATAACAACAAACCAAAAGGAAAAAGTCCCCATTATATCCCATTTTGTTTTGTTTTTCGCCCGTTCCGGGAATTAAACCTGTAAGTAATTTTTAATGTACCCGTGCTGGTAGGCGACTTCAATTAAAGCAGAGCGCTTATGAGATTGATTAGAGGTCTTCTAAATTTTACTTACATTATGACTGAGTAACTATGTACAGTGATCTGGAATCATTCCATTCGAGGTACTTAATTAACGCAAATCATTGTTCCGCTTTATCAATACCTCGTTCGCCGCCCTCAGAATTGGCGTGAGCAATGTTAACGCGCCCACATGTGCAACTATGGGTCACGTGTGGGCCAATTGATTGGTATTCAACGTGAGCAGCAAGCGACGAAGCATTCCTGCCGTGCGTGCTTGGCAGGAGCGCTTGGTGGACCTGCATGAGGAGCGCGGCACCTCGGGCGAGACGCCGCTGCACTTGGCGGTTCGCAGTGGGGAAATGCCGTTGGTGGAGCTGTTGTTGGAGAAGGGGGGCATGTTGGAGCAGCAAGACGCAAAGTGCGGCGGCCCGCTGTGAAAATGATATTTATTATTATTCGTCGGCATCCATTCTTATCGAGTTGTATTGATTACAACCAAAGGAATTGAATGTTATTTACAACAACAAAATAAGGCCGAGGTTGACACACCCGAGTACGGCCGCGTGCTTTGTTTGCTCAGGGGGTGGACGGCGTTGAGTTGGGCGGCCTCCAAAGGGGATACACACATGGCGGGGCTGCTGCTGGAGAGGGGCGCCAACTTGTTAGCGATGGACGCGAGAGGGCGAGTGCCCCGGAAACTCGCGGACCAGTACGGGCACTCGACCACCGCCGAGTTCTTACGGAGGGCAGCGCAGTCGGGACTGGTGAAGCGGGAGGAGGAGGAGGAGGCGGCGGAGGAGAATGGGTCTCGGGACCCTCGGGAGCCGCAGCTTCAAAGTTGGCGCCGGATGCAAGGCTTCACAAAGTAGTTGAGCTGAAGTATGATTTTATTAAAATTCGAAAGCTCAACACGTACTATAGATTCAGACACTTAGAAGTCGAATGTTGAACATTCGTAATACGAATGCCGAGTGAAAAAGACTCCCGTGATTACAGAGTTTTGAATATGACCTTCGCCATCCTACCATACGTGAGACGACAGCATACCAGGCACGACCCTCCCCTAATTATGCAATGATACACTTTGAAAATAAAGCGACTCGGTTGCCTGATTCATTACGATTTCATTGAGTGGTAGAAAAATCGTGTAGAATACTTACATGTTGTAGATATATGCATTCAGAAAAAAACCGACTTCGCATCATTAGCTACATGAGAAAGGGATAATATGTAGTCTTACTATACTTATTATGCTATCTGCCGCCGTTTCATCGTTGGGTAAAACCTTAAAAACTCTTTACAAAATCGTAATTCATACCATAACTCTATCCAACTTCATTTGAAATGTATACGTTGTCCGAAATGTGATACGAATTGGCATAGGTTGGTCGAAATACATGTGCTACATTACTGGACGAGGCACTGGGCATAATAGTGATGTTGCTTGTCACGGAATGTCAGAAACCTGGAATATAGAAAAGTCGCAACAATGAGCTTATTACGCTCCTCCAAAAAAATCCGGGCAAGATTTCGCACCTTCGCAAGTAAACAATCTAACCATGCGTCGATTTTATTGTCAAATCTCCTAAAACCCTAGGCAATGCTTTGGCGCCCAAGATGAATTGCGCTGACAAACACGGGGGGCGGATTCGAGCTCTACCGGGCTTGAGGTTATCGCGCACGCTATAATAAGTGGGCGAGGGCGATCGGCTTTGGCGAGGGACGAGGTCCAACTTGGCCGTTTGGGGCGCATCACGTTGACGGAATGCTTGTGTATATATGCTTGTGCCAGTCACACCCGCCCCGTGCGTGGCACACGTCGGGAATTAGGCGTGTAAATTAGTAGGAATAAAGAATTGGTCAACATAATATATCGACAAACCCCGCACAAATCGCCTCATGAGGTGAGCCGATTTCGACGGGTGTTGCTTGGCACTGCGGCTCAGCTTTACCGGAGTAACTCGGAAATTAAAACAATTCACAGAAAATATGTTTGTGGGTGTTTGAACTCCGGAGTAGGTGCGTTCGATGCGCATTGAAAAGGCGCGTCCAACGGTACATGTTTCAAAAAGTGTTGACATGTTTTGAGTACGTTTCAATCGTTTAAACATTGTGGCCGAAAGGAGGTTGCCCTTGGGTTGTGCAAATATCGGTGGTAAGTCTACATACGTGATTTCGTGCGATTCCCCCACCGCGGCCTGCCCAACACCTCCTCCCTCCGTCGCAAATCCATCATATTTGCACGACCGTTGCATTCATGTTGCGGCGTTGTTCGCTCATTACTCTTTTCGTCTAACCGGTACGGCAGAGCGTGCCGTACGGGTGCGGGCGCGATAGCCCCTAGTACACAAGCATGATAGTGCTCGAATTCAAATCATGCATTTGTCAGCGCAATCCATCTCGGGCGCCAAAGATTTAAAATGATTTTTCAAAAAAATAAAAATAAAAAAAATCGAGGCATTATCACATTTCTCACATGAGACGGTGCGAAATCTTGTCCGGACTCTTGTGGAAGAGTGTATATCGGCACTTTTTTTAGGTTAGTTAGAATACATGTACGAGTACCGTACCAGGACAAACGAGGCAACAATGAGATAATCCGTCATCAAATTATCATCATCGGCAGCTTCCCTGTACAATTACCGCTACGGGTACCCGTTCCCGCAGAATGTACACCATCATCAGAAAATTCCTTACCGACTCTATTTTACCCAAGGTCCAAAAGAACGCCGCCTATCCTTTGAGCTATCACCAGAACAATAACAAGGCTCCTCCCGCATTCCACATTCAGAATCGCACAACGATGCCGTTCACAGCGGCTGCTCTGTGAGATGGGACATCGGTTTTGACGTTCGAAAAGCAAAACTTACAACGCCCCTCCATTCATCAGACACGTCGCAACAGAGGCCACCCCACTCCAGTGCCAAGCTGACACAACTGTTGGCCTCCTCCACAGCGCAACCCTTCCCCCCCCCCCCCCCCCCCCCACCTCATAACCCAATTACGGCGACCCACGTTGTGATCGTCGCTAATCTTGGTCCATCTTTTGCTTTTTCCAGCGATACGCCGCCTCCAATATCTGACGGCACGCAAAACAGCAACACGTGTCAGAACACATCATCATAAGTGCGCCTCAAAAATTGATTTGTCGAAGGCTGGCCCGATCAAATGTGTTGTTTTACCCCCCCCTGGATGATATTCTAGTACTTTAGCAGTACTTTTAATGGCTGTTAAAAAAGGTCACTTCAACAGCTTATTTTACTGAAGCAATGCTCAGTTGTGTGCACACGGGTGTAATGTGCCATACGCATGCATAAAATGGAGAGCGGGTGGGGCATATTTTAAAACCATGGGCACATTACATGCCGCATCACATAACCCTAGTATCCATTCGGTGGCCCTAGCCGCCCCTCCATGTAGAGGTCAAAAGTGCTGTGATGCTGCTGAGCTGCCAACGGCCACTGCCGCATGTTGTTGACTAGGTTGTGCCCTACCGCGCAGGGCTGCCTCCCTATCGACAGTCTTCAACTTCTCCTCGCAGTTAATCTAGAGTTTAGGTTTCAAAATTACCCTAGACAATATACTCTAAACCCTCAAAATGGGTCATGTGCTGCTAAAGTACAGAATTGAATTACAGATACAGAATACCCCCCCCCCTCCTTCGGTACCTGAAACAACATATTTAATCGGAACGGCGTAATATGAACCTTAATCTTACACAATGTTACTGAATGAGGAAGAATGAGGTCCATAATAAATAAAGTGAATCCACACTGAAACACACACAATTAAGAGCAAAAGTCTCGAGCTACAAATCAGTCACCTCACCGGTGCAGACATATTCCCATCGATAACATTGTTCTTCCACGATTGGATGTGCTTGTTCAAACAAACGACGAAACAGTGCTTTTCCGCCTCTTCTTTGGGTCCGAGACACCCGTGATGGTGGTTATGTAGGGTTTGTAAAAGGGTTGTAGTAGGGTTGCGAAGGATGACAACAGCCGGAGACAAAAAATTGCTGCAAAGGGGGTTGTATAAGGGTTTCAGGTTAGGGGGGAAACCTTCGGTAGGCAGCCGCGGAACATGAACTACAAATAATACATGAGTCGACGGCAGGCGCACCTTGAGGTTGGGCGCGTTGCCTGCCTCCTCCGGGAAGATGTAGTCGAAGTACTCCTCCATCCCCGCCTCCAGCCCTTCGTCCGTCACGATCGGCCGCTTCCGCTTCACTCGCTTCGGCATCCGCTTCTCCACCGCCTCCACCGCGCCGCCGCTGCCGCCGCCGGCGGCACTCGCCACGCGCTGCTCGAACCCGCGCCAAGCTTCGAGCAACATCACCGCCTCCTCCTTCGCCTCAGGCTGGTCATTGCGCAGGCACTGGTACGCACGCTCGTAGACGCTGCGCGCCGCGGCCTCCCGCCCCCGCGCCGCCTCCTCGCTGTCCTCCTCCCCGACGCCGACTTTTTCTTGGCCGGCACCGTCGCCGCCGCCGCCGTCCTCATCCTCCTCGCTCGCCAGCTCTGACAGCTTGCTACCTTCCATCCTGGCGAAGCTCATCCACACCTTGACGTGCTTGGTGCGCTCCAGCAGGCGCTCATAGAGGTCGCGCGTGTTGTCGCGGTTGCCCTCCGAAATCTCAAAGTCGATGTACCCCTTCCAGATGAGCTCCGGCATGTCGAGCACCGACTGAGCGATGGCCAGTTCGAATATGGAGCGCGCACGCTCCGTCTCGCCTGCACGCCCCACCAATCACACATATGTGAGCGGCGCACATCAGATATACTAGAAATCGGAGACAACTAGGGGGTTACCAGTTTGTTCTTGCTTGATAATGAAACAGGGGCGCGCGACAAAGAACAGGTGGTAAGAGGTAAAGGAAGGATTGTCACGGAAGGCGCGCAAGCGCGCGCGCGCGCGTGTGTGTGTGTGTGCCGATGTTTGGTGTGTTTGTCTCTTTGATTTTAATGTGTGCCAGTGCATGAGAAAATAACCGTGTATGTGTGCACAAGTTTGTACATATGTTCGTGTGTTTGTGTGTTACTGTATCTGTGTGTATTGAGTGTGCATGGGGGTGTGTGTATGGGTTGCGTGTGTTTGGTGTATCAGTATATGTGTTGTGTGTGAATGAAACTTTGTTTGGGTTGATGTATGTATGTTCCGGCATGTGTATATGTGTCCGCATGCATGCGCGAGTGTGTATATGCCCGTGTACGCATATATGTTTACGTGTGTGTGTGTGTGTGTGAGTGTGTGAGTATCTGTTGACGTGTGTGAATGTGTTGGGCGTATGGTGGGTAATTTCACCTGTTTCTTTTCAGTCCATTGTCGACATGGGGAAGGGAGGTGAGGGGGGGGGCTGCAAGGGTCACCTAGCGAGGTTTCCAGCTCGGCAAATTTGCTCCAGGCGGTGCAAGAGGCGGGGTTCCACTCTAGGTACTTGGTGTAAAGGGTGCGGCAGCGGTCGATGTTGCCCAACTGCAGCTCAATGTCAATGTAGGTGCGGAACAGCTTCTCTTTGGGACACATCCCGAGCGCCATCCCCAAAATCTTACGCGCCGCATCCAACCGCCTGCACATCACCCATCAACCACACACACACGCATCAGTCCAGCCCCACCCATCCATAGTGCACCACCGCACACAATCACCAACAGCCACATGTACTCCATCCTCAATGGTCATCTACATCAAACAAGCACCACACACAAATACTCCGCCAGGAAACCCTTAATCCTAATACGATACCACCACACATCCACAGCCCCCTCTGATACTCGAGGTGCGAAAGAGCACAGACATTACGTCCTCGATTTCCCGCCCAACCAGGTCGCTGTGGCACATTACCCTTCCTCAAGCCCATACAATAACAGCTTCAGGGCGTAAAAGGTTTCGACTGCGCTCAAAAGAATGCCCAACCACTATCAAAATCCAAAGCACACTACCGTCCCCTCTACAACACACATTTGGCACTAAGTCACGTCCACCGCAGCACATAGTTGACAGTTGGGAAACTCCCACTGTGCCCCTCCCTCTCACCCCCTCACACACAAACACCCACACACACGCACAACATGCACACACGCACGTTCACGAGCGCGCAAAAGTGCCCGCACGCATTTGCACACTCACATGCGTGCGCCTTATCTGCTCTACCCTCTGGCAATTAATACACAACCCCGCCTCGAATTTATAACCACTAGAGATGGAGATGAGAGATGGAGCAACAACGCGATACCGATAATGTTCACACCTTCCCGACAGCTGTACATGCCACTACCTTTTACAAATGGAAGGCATTGTCTCCAAACACGGTCTTCCCATAATCCCCCTGCACTGCCTTGCACCCTCGCCTCTACCACAACGACCACACACGTCACCACCCAGTCTCATAGTCTACTTTTCGCCTCCTCGGCAATTAACATGCACGCAACCACAATTCTCCACAACGCTTGACACCCGTGAGATAGGCGCCCACAAGAACGTCCCCCACTCCTCCCTTCGACTCTGCTTCCTCTAAAGCTCACAACTTGAAGATGAGTGGGTGGCGGGAGGCATCGGCACTCACTTGCAGCGGATCTCAAACTGCGCGGCCAGGATCCAAATCTTGGCAAAGGTGAACGTCTTGTGCGGGATGAGCTTGAGGCAGGCGCGGTACACCTCCCGCGTGCGTCCCTCCTCTCCCGCCTCCAGCTCCTCAAACAGCGCGTAGTTGACCCAGAGGTAAATGTAGCGCTGCCAGAAGCGCTTCTCCGACCCAGGCGGCACGTTGCTGATGGCGCGCTCGTACACCTCACGCACTCGGTCGCAGTCGCCCGAGCTCTCCTCCAGCCGCGCGTAGTCGAACCAGGTGTCGTAGTTGAGCGGCTCCCGCTGCACCTCCTCCTCGTACTGAAAACGCTTCTTGGAGATGATGACGTCCTCGATGCCGTCGCGGTCGCCGTGCTGCTTCTCAAACGCCGTGTACCGCCGAAACACCTCCTCCACCTGCCCCTTCGGAATGTTGTCCAGCGCGTAGCGGTAGATAGCCCGCGCACGCTCCGGCTCCTTGCACTTCTCCTCGAACTCTGCAAACTTCAGAAACAGCTCTTCCTGCGGAAGAGGAGTGGCAAAGGAGGTGATGCGAAACATCAGAATCCTCAAGTATGTGCATGTGTGCGCGCACATGTGTGTGTGTGTGTGTGTGTGTGTGTGCGAGTGAGTGTGTACGTGTGTGTGTATGTGTGTGAGTGTGTCTGTGAATTTATGTGCGATAGTGTCAATGTAACACTGTGCGTGTGTATGTGTGTGTGAGAGAGTGTGTGTATGACAATAACTGTGTGTGTATTTCTTTAAATATATTCTGTGTGTGTGTGTGTGTGTGTGTGTGTGTGTTCGTATGTGTGTATGTGTGTGTATGCATATGCGGCTGTCTGTGTGTGTATGCGTATGTGTGTGCATTCTGTTAACGAGAAATTTCATACATTTCACAATTTCTGAGGATATAGTGAGAGGGGTCGCAGGTAAATGCAATAATAGTGGCCAAAAGCGGGGTAAGCTTGGAATGAAGGATGGAGGGAAAAGGGGAGGAGAAGGGGTGGGGAGGGGGGAGGAGAAGGGGAGGGCACCTTTCCGCGTTCCTCGCCCAGCTCTTCCACCGCTCGCTCGTAGCACGCGCGAGCCTTGGCCACCTCTCCGTTTTTCATCTCAAACTTTGCGTACTTCACCCACGCCGTCACCGTCGGGTGGCACACGACGTAGCGCTCGTAGATCTGCCGCGCGCGCGTGATTTCATCGTACCGTAGCTCCATCTGCGCAGCAAAGCAGCAGCAGCATTAGCAGAAGCAACTCAGCACGGTCCCTCAAAAACATGATAAAATAAATAAGCAGTGAACAACTGAAACGAGTAAACGAACATCAACGCACCTACTGCACTGAAAAGAAACCCATCAAACCATCCTTCCTAAATAGAAAAGATTACGAGCAACAGACGTTGTACCACATAAATAGAAACGAAACTATTAACAGAGAAAGTTGTCGTGGCAAAATATAAAATTGGAAATTACAAAAACAAAGTAAGTGAAAATGTACTCAAAAGCAAGAACAACCCCCCCCCCCCAAAACACCTCCCTGCCCCTCCCACCGGAAACCAAAACATATAATCACTAGGAATGAAAATGCCAAAAAACACATCGACAAGCCACCTCATCCACATCCCAACAACATTTAGAAATTAAAGAGTGAAACGTATAACTGACACTAATTCAATGAACATCGCCATAAACGCTCCTCCATTGATCGACAAAGGTTGTATGTGTGTGTGTGTGTGTGTGTGTGTGTGTGTGTGTGTGTGTGTGTGTGTGTGTGTGTGTGTGTGTGTGTGTGTGTGTGTGCTTCTGTACGAGCTTGCTTGCTGAAAGGGGCACCCACCTTGATGTAGGCCGTCCACCCGTTGTGGTCCGGCTCCCACTGCAGCCAGCGCTCAAACACCTGCCGCGCGCCAGCCACGTTCCCCAGCATCTCCTCCATGTGGATGTATTTGTACCACAGGTTGTCGATGCGCGGCAGGAGCGTCACCGCGCGGTCCCACACGTTGCGCGCATGGTTGATGAACCGGTGCCGCATCTCCATCTCCGCGTACTACAGCACACACGCCCACCACACCCCAACCTTCATTCGCTGACCAAACACAACGAAACCCCAACACTTCTTCACCTCTCTCCACTCCCCCCCCCCCCCCCCCCCCCCCCCCCCCGAAACACAAACAAAACCGCAACTAAGCAGCATGTGCTACGGTATTCGACGCCATGTAACTGCACCGATGCCACTCGTAACGATGCAACAGCCGGCCGTATCAAGAAAAAAAGTATGTGTCGCTCTCGAGAGTGATTCAAATCATGATATCCCCTTGAAAATCATGATATCATGATATCCCCGGGGACGGAAATACCAATATGCTCATCATATTGTGTGTGCATATATATTGCACAACAAAGAATCGCCTGAGCAACACTAAAACATTTCAACCTGATGAGACAGGACAGACAGACACATACACACACACACACACACATACAGGCAAACAAACATAAAGACTGACAGACAGACGCACCAACAGACTGAAAGAGAGATAGACAGGCTGGCATAGAGATTTCAGTAAAACTAATGAGATGGGATGTCCCCCACCTGCTCGACCCCCATCACCCATCAGACGTTAGAAAGCAATTCTGAATATCTGTTTCGCCCCATATCCTGATATGATCCTGGAAATTCCCCTCTATCGACGGCCGACTTGACAGGGCGAGCAAACCGAAGTGAGCAGAGCTGCTACAGACACGGGCTGCCGACCGCGACTCTACCACATCCTTTTCCCCTGGCCAACGATAACTAATCACCTCGCTTCGTCCCGAAAACCCTACATAAAGTGCACCACCCACGACTGCACGGCGAGTGCCGTTGGCCAGTGTTTCTCCACCCTCTGCATATTCAATTTGGTGTAACACTCAGCGGCATGGCCCTTGCTCTGCTGCTGATTTCCATTCCTGCCCCATGACTACTTCACGATAATGCACACGACAGTACGGATGCAACCCGTCCAAGCACCAGCCAACCCCCTCTCTCTTTGTCCCTTGCCCTAGAGCCCCCTCCCACAACGCCGGCCCTCACCTTCATCCAGAAGGGGATATGACGGTAGTTGATGTCCAGTGCGCGCTCCCACACAGAGCGAGCGCGTCGAAAGTCCTTCTGCGCCTCCTCCCATGTCGCGTACTGCCCCACCCAACACACGTTCCACGCTCAGCCATGCGCCAGCCCAACACGCGCGACCACAGCCTCCCGCGCCAGCACCCCAACGTGTCCACGGACAAGGTGAGGGAAGTGTGTCGTACCTTGACCCAAACATTGAGGCTCCAACGCCCCACGCGCCTTACCAAGTCCTCAAACTCCTTCCGCTTGTTCAAGCGGTACTCTTGCATTTCCTGTTATTTGGGGGGGTAAGATGCGCGTGAGAATGGGAGGTTGCCGTGAGGGAGGGGGAAACAATGGGGGAGAGCTGTGCATCGCATCGGATTCTGTGCGTCGCATCGCATCGGATTCTGGCTCGCGCACCACTTCATCCGTGATCTTTTGGCGCGGCGCCTTGAAGTCCTCCTCAAGCTGGATCGCCTTCGACTCCCGCAGCAGCTGCTCTGCCGTAATCTACAAAACGCGAATACGCGGCGCCGGCAGTCAGGGAGAGAGCCAAGAGTAACTAATCCATCCAAGTACCTCCCGTTCCCGTGTGATTTAGAGGTAAATGGGGCCCATGGACTGATTTGATGTGGGGTGAAATGACAACCCCAGCTCCCATAGTCCCTAAGCACCACTGACCCGCAGTGGGGCAAGCCCTTTGCCTCTCATATCAGGGGGAGGGGATGGTCTAGTGCCAGTGGAATGCATGAGGCAGAAATGAGGTGAGGTGTGGCGTTTACCTGGCGGTCCGCGGGCGTCTTGTTCTTGACCTTGGTGGGCCTGGGCAGGCGGACCTCATGGTCCTTCTGCGTGGTGCCTGAGTAGCCCTCCATGGCTGGACCCCGTTTCTCCTCCCCCTCTTCCCTCCCTTGCACTCTACTGACGCCTCACCCGCTCACTGTCTCGTTTGTGCGCCAAGCCTGAACTAAAACAAAACAAAATAAAACAAAGCTAAGCAAACAGAAATAAATTTGAGAACCCAGCGCCGCGAAAGACTGTAGCACACCATCGCCGACGATACATGGGCGCAGAGGAGGTTAAGCTCGCGCCTGGGGGCTCTGACAGTTTGGGGCTACACGCAGAGCTCAGCGGCACTGGGCGGGATGGTGACACAACAACGTCGGCCCAAATGCACAGTGTTATGCCGTCGCGTGATATCGGTGCAAAGTCGTGAGCGACGAGGCAGTTGCTCCCGGGAGTGTTACACCAGACCGGCAGTAGAGATGCCGAAATAGGGGCGGCGGAGAGGACTATCCGTAGAGAGGCGTAACGCTGGAGCTTTAAGTCGGTATGACGGCTGGGTTGGGGTGAGGGTGAGGTGTGCGGTTTGGCGGCGGGTGGCGCGAGAGATGCGGAGCTGCTGATCCTATCTCGGCTACCTTTGGCCTTATCAACTCTTGGCCTGATCGGGAAGCCTCAAACCTGTTGTAGATCTGGCGGCCTACCTGCGGCTGGAGAAGACCCAAACAGGCTGCCACTCAACGTGTCAGTGTGAAGACTCGTCGTGAGGGGTGTCAGTGATATCGTCAGAGGTCTGTCTTGAGGTCGAGCAACACGGCGCGGCGCGGCGGAGCGGGTGAGCGGCAGAGGCAAGCGCGGCGAGAAATGAATAAAACAAGTATGTTTCTTGATTACAAGCTAAAGCATTAATAATAACAAATGTAATTATAACAAGAGGAGGCACACCGGCTTATAAGGCTTCTGTCTTATAAGCCTTTACCCCCTTTTCTGTTAGTAGTTTCCACCGGCTTCCTCTCACTTAGGCCAGTTTCCATATTGAAATAGGTTCTGGCTTGTAGTCAGCTCCCGAATTTTTTGAATTTTTTGCGCCCCCGGGATATGGGACTGGCAGGTAAATCCTCACGGCACACTCTACAGGCGGCGTTTTGCAAGCACGCGACTGTGAGCAAAAGTTCACAACAAACCTCAAACTCATCATCGATCATACTCCGCCCGGTTAGGCGACGCTCGTGTGCGTGCATTACGTACCATTGCTCGAGTATCCAATAACACGACGCTGATCCCACACGACGCCAGTGTTAGAGTTGTATACCAACTAAAACCTTCGATTTATCTAGTAACATGCAAACACAAATGAATGCATTCCCGGTGTCCCGGAAACGCATTACTTACTAACCATAAGGGCGTGGTATTACTGGCTTACACCATAAATAAAGTTGATATATATGTACATTGTGGCGATTAGCCTTCGGAAAGTTAACTGCAGACACAAGTCTGTTCCGTTTTGTTCTGTCGCTGCTCAATTGCTAGGTGGAAGTGCAGATGAAGGGAGAGTTGGGAAGATGTCTCATTGTTAGTGTTTAACAATAGATTACAGTTAATCAAAAGGAATTGTTAAAAGGTTTTGTCACCTCCCTATATTGCACTAGGCTTGAATAGCTTTCCGCCTACATAGCTTGCACCTGCTCCTTCTCAATTCTCATGTTAGGTGCTAGGGCTTTCCAACCGTCGTCAACGGACTAGTGACGCGGCTTGTCAAGTCTCGGGAATCACATTATGTATCGACAACCTCGCTTGCCGCGTCATCTGGCTAGTTAGATTTACTGTGCGTACATGTACGTAACGGGAAGTACTGGTAGTACATTACGCATCAAAACCCTTACTTATCTGCAGTAGCGACGTACCCACGTTGTACGTCCTTCCGATGGAAAAGCACGAATTGTATTTAGTAACGAGTACATGTACGATGTCGTGTAATGTACTGTTACATGACTGTACTCGTCACACTCGTACCCTCCCCCTCTTGACAGATCTTGAGGCCACCGCGAGGCAGACCTCCGTGGTCTAATCTCCTTTACTAAAGCAATTACTTGGATTCAGGAATGCGCGTTGGGTGAGCGTGCATGAAGTCGATGTACGCTTGAGTCTTGGCAAACTTGTGCCATTGAGGCGTCTCCAAGAAATCTTGTAACGCCGTAGTTCGATGTACCTCGTTCAGCCGGCGCCAGACATGTGGAATGTCGTCATCACTGAAGTGCGTCATGAAGAGCAAATATTTGCCTCGTCGTCAAGGTAACGACTTGATGCACACAACACAGATGTGAGAGACTTCGAAATCATCATCGTCTCCTTCAGAAATTGTCACATGGACAGCTGGTCATAGTGGAGCGGTAGAGCACGGTCGAAGGTTGTTCACATGAAACACATTATGTAAGCGTAGTGTCGCTGGAAGTTTTAATATGTAA
Organism: Tetraselmis chui; assembly: GCA_026401115.1. Taxonomy (NCBI): domain Eukaryota; kingdom Viridiplantae; phylum Chlorophyta; class Chlorodendrophyceae; order Chlorodendrales; family Chlorodendraceae; genus Tetraselmis; species Tetraselmis chui. The sequence continues at coordinate 83,266 of JAPMLY010000487.1, forward strand.
CTGTGTTTCCCAATCTGTTCCTCCATTCTAAAAGGTCCAAGCTGTTTGTCCTTTAGCTTCATGTTTGCATGTCCACGTAAGACGAGATTCGTGGTAACAACCGACACCTTGTCTCCTTTGACGAAGTGTGGGGATGTCGATGGTTTCGCCCGTGCTTGCATCTCGTCTTTGTGTAGCTGTAACACAAAGCGTACTAGAGTATGCACTTCATGTAACAATCTTAATAATCGTTCTGATGCGTCTTGCGAAACCGGAATAGAAGGTCGCATGCTGAACACTAAATTAGGGGGCTCCTCAGGAGAGAACCCAAAGTTAGCCTCGAAGGGGGTGTGCTCAATTCCGCGCGCACGAGATGCGTTGTACGCAAATTCCACTTGAGGTAGCAAGGCCGTCCAAATAGTTCCGTCGTAGCAACAGAGCCAACGAAGAAGCTGCGGAAACGTGTTGTTGACGAGCTCCGTTAGTTTGCATGTTTCTGGGTGTCGACTAGGAGACATGTTAAGACACGTTCCAAGGCGGCGTCATAGTGTCTGCATGAAGCCACAAACGAATTTTGGGTCGAGGTCACCCACCATCACACGGGGAAGACCATGTAATCGGTAGACTCCTTGTAAAAACAAAGTAGCAGTTTCTTCGCCAATAACGCTTTATATACACGGCATGAAATGGGCCATTCGAGTGAGATGATCGACCACAATCAGCACACTGTCAAAGCCATTGCTCACATGCAAGTGTGTCAAATAATCAAGACCAACTGTGTGCCACGGTCGAGGTGGAAAAGACAGTGGGTAAAGAGTCGCAGCCATCCGTGGTTGAATCGTTGCTCGTCGACACACGACGCAACGCTCACAAAATCTTTAACATCTAGGCGAATTCATTTCCACCAGAATATGTCGAGCGCTTTAGCAAGAGTGCTAGCAACTCCTATGTGACCGGCTGGCGATCTTTCGTGTAACTCTGTGATTAATCTCAGTCGGAGCTCAGAGTTCCGCGGGATACAGAGGCGATCGAGACGCCAAAAATACCTAGCTCTAGCTTCCATCCGGTTGTCTTTCGTCCACTCACCCTCGTCCCCATAAAACGAGTCTTGGGACTACCTCGCGAATGAGATCAACGAACTCAGGGCTCAGGTGCAACGTAAGGCTAGGGATCGATACTATCATCCGGACAATATCTGTGTTTTTCGTGGTTACCCACCCCCTACAAGAACGAACAAGACTAACATACTTCCCGACCAGAGGAATCCTTGCTTGGAACTCGCAGGACTTCGTATACACAGACGGCTCGAAAAAAGGAGGCAATTCCCCTCTTGGAGCAGCAGCTACCCACCCCGCCTCGGGCACCAACATCAGAATCATGGTGACCTCTACCCCCCCCTCCCATACCATTAATCGAGCCGAACTAGCTGGTATCGCCATAGGCCTCCAACTAGGACATACCCACCTCCTTACTGACAGTGCGTGCTCCCTCCGCCTCATACAAGGTTACCTTAACTGCCCCTCCGCTTATAGGCACAACATCCACCGAGACACACTCCTCTCCATCACACACACCCTCAAAACCCGATGCGACGCAGGCATCCGCACACATCTAGGTAAAATTAAAGCACACAACCACTCACCCGGCAACGAACTAGCAGACACACTCGCTAACCAGGTCGCTGATGGTCACCCGCCAGATACAACATACACCACAGGCTCGGAGGTGTCCATTGGACATTGGACCTGGCCTTACACCCTCATACCACAAACCCAAGGCGAACCCATACCCCACATATACACAAACCTCAAAGCCGACGCACACACACACAGCTGCAAACACACACTTACACCCCTCTCGCAATCATCCAAACACGGCGCCCTACTCGCCCGCGCCGCGGCGGACGGTGCCGACTTCACCTTCCACAAAAAACACTCAACACTCACCAACACACAATTCACCCACAAACAAGAATTCATTTGGGGCGTTCACAACACCCGCCTCCTCACACACAATCCCACCCTGCGATGTCCCATGTGTGGCCAATTCACCAGCAACGGCCACATGGCCGGTAACTGCCCATCCATGTCTGGCCTGAGACAGGACCGACACAACAGCGCGCTACAACTCCTCATGTCTCTCCTCGAACGCCACAATGGAGGTCGATGGGAAACTATCACTGCAGACTTCGGTAACAAACCCATCAAGTCTTTCCCCCACCCCACCACCTCCTACACCCCTCTTGACTGCCATCCCCCACACCCCTCCCACATGCCTACCCGCCTTGTTGATGCTGACGAAGGTCTCTCGACCGACTCCCTAACCTCTTGTCCCGCTATACTCCCCTCCGACATCCTCCCGCCTGAGCTGCGTCCCCCGGCACATAAACCCGATTTCATACGACTCCTCGAACCTCGCTTCGTTGGCCACAACAACGGCCGCCGTAGATACTCGTCTATCAAAAAAATTCAGATAGGGGAATGGAAATACTGCACCGACCACAACCTCTCACACACAGCCCGCCTGATTAGGAACAAATACACACCCCTCGCAAACGCCATCCGCAACCATTGGCCGGGTACCGAAGTCGACATCCTACCCATAGTCATGAGCCGCACGGGCACACCGCACTCATCCACCATCGAAAGTCTCACCTCCCTACTCACCCTCCGCACCGACCCTCCGGACAAACTCATCACCAAAACTCGCCTAGACACGTCTCGCATCCTTTCCACCCTCCATACACACACCGTCCAATGGCTGCACTATCTCCTCCTCGTCTACCGCACCAAATCACGCATGACCACTCGCCAAGCATCCGCATAAAGACCTACCTCATGCCCCTTCTTGCACACCACCTTTAAACCACTCCAGACCCTCCCCGGGGGGGAGTAAAACCCCCGACCACACTAGGAGAGGTTGGACACAGGAGGTTCACGGTCTAGCCCTGACTTGTAAGTTCCCTGTTTGACGTAGTTGGGAGGGCCCAGAGACAGCAGCCGACGCATCCGGCTTTTTGGTGAAAAACCGGCGCATACGGTACATGTTGTAAACAATTTCAATTTCAATTTCAATTTGTGTTTTTCGTGGGGTTTCCGGAAACCCCGAATGCGAAACTTATCCGAAATCACAGCGAATAGTACTTGTAAAATATCGACGATACCATCGATCCCTAGCCTTACTGCAACGCGCTATCCGTCATGAAGTTGAACTATGCGTCTTCTAACAACAGATGGGACTTCCGTCGTAATTCTACATTTGACGGAACCTCGACGTCCCAAAATGATGAAACTATGGCCTGAGGTACGAAGTCTGGTCGCCGACTTAACGGATTAGGTTCGTTCACGGCTCCTTTGCGGTACGCTAGTTTCATTGAGCGCACAAACGGTTGCAAGCCCCGCAGGTATCGTTGTTGAACACGGTGGCTGCATGGTTCGAGAGGAGGAAGCTAGATAGTTACACGGGATAGACTAGCCGGCCCCGCAAGGGGGCCAAGTGTGGGGACAAAGAAAGTGAAAGGAGGAGAGTGGCGGCCGGCAAAGCCAACGGATGGGCCCGTCGGCCGCCATATGTAGGCACGCATACAACCGCAGGTAGTGCAACACTAAGTACTAAGGGGACATTGGGCTACAGTGTACATAAGGACTGTGCATAGGAATGCGGTTGCCAACACCCCCCCCTCAATGTAGCCAAGGTCAAGTCGTACGACCTCGAGCTTGTCATCGGATGTCCTCGCGTAGAGATTGTCACGGTGACATAAGTGTTGCGATGGGAGCAGTTCGCATTCCAAGTAGGTGTTGCGACATGCGTTGATATAGACGGGTTGCTATCGGTGACATGCCGAAATAACCGGTGTCTAATATACTGCGTTAAGTACTAAACTCTGTCGAACAGCGAAATGGTCGGCGCATCACAGTGGCGACCGGCGTGGGAGAAGTATGAAGCAGGTATTGTAGCCACCTGCGTGCTTGAAATATAGGTTGGCGCCATAAGTGCCACGTCCCCCCCTTCGCCTTGGGCAGGGTCGAGTAGGTGCAGATGTGTCGAAGTTGTGCGTTGCCTCGCGAATACCAGAAATAAAGTACTAGTTAATGTACTACAAAGGCGAGAAGACCGCGGGGTCGGTTGTGTGACCGGATCTGGTGTAGGCGCCCGCTGTTGGTGCTGAGCGGGGTTGTGTCGCGGACCTCTGATGAGGTCGTGGGCCGTGGTGAGGCAGGTCGCATGTTGTAATCCAAAGAGTTGGTCGTAGGCTTGTCGATAGTAGAAGTGTTTGAAGTCATCGCCATGTACGGCGGAAGAGGGTGCCGGTGTGCCGAGAAGATACCGAGCGAGGGAAATCACCGCCATGTACGGCGGAAGAGGGTGCCGGTGTGCCGAGAAGATACCGAGCGTGTGAAGTCGTCGCCATGTAGGGCGGAAGGGGGTGCCGGTGTGCCGAGAAGATACCGAGCGTGTGAAGTGGTCGCCATTTACGGCGGAAGAGGGTGTTGGTGTGCCGAGGAGATACCGACTATTCCCCAATTTAAAAAACTACCGGGTAACTATCTACTTGTATGTAGAGGAGCCCATTTCATGTTAAACACGGTGGCTGCATGGTTCGAGAGGAGGAAGCTAGATAGTTACACGGGATAGACTAGCCGGCCCCGCAAGGGGGCCAAGTGTGGGGACAAAGAAAGTGAAAGGAGGAGAGTGGCGGCCGGCAAAGCCAACGGATGGGCCCGTCGGCCGCCACAAGTAGGCACGCATACTACCGCAGGTAGTGCAACACTAAGTACTAAGGGGACATTGGGCTACAGTGTAAATAAGGACTGTGCATAGAAATGCAATTGTCAGCGATCGTGCTTACCGCTTGTTCAGCGTGTTGTTCGGTTGCGTGAGCAGATGTCGCACTATGTCGTGGTATGTTACGACAAGGATCTTAAAGCACCCTTCAAGGTAACACCTCCAATGCTTGACGGCTTCGCATATGGCCAAAGCTTCTGTATCGTACGCAAAGTAGGTGTTGCCGCGCTCGGCTGGATTCAGCTTACGCGCCTAGTAAGAGACTAGTTGAAGTCCTCCTCCTTGATCTTGCAACATGGCTGCTGCAATTCCCATTGGCGAAGCATATGTAGCTACGGTGAACATTGCGTCCAAGCTGACCTCCGGAAGGATTAGACATGGCGCGGAAATGAGCCGTAACTTGAGAGTCTGAAAGGCTTCCATACCGGCATGCGTCAACTTAACCTTCTGTGGTTATGACTTTCGTAGTAAGTCCGTTAATGGAGCCGTAAGGTCGCTGAAGTGATGAATAAATCTGGCGTAGAAGTTGCAGAATTGCACGAAACTGAGAACCTCATGCGTCGTAGGCACTGGCGAGTCTTCAACGGCCTCGACTTTTTTTGCCGAAACGGAAATTTTACCACGTGATAAGGTATAGCCCAGATATTCCATCTCATGAAGGCCGAAGAAGCACTTCTTAAGACGTACCTTCAAGCCCTCCTCCTTAAATCGCTGAAAAACCTAGCGCATGTGCTCCATGTGTTGCTCTCGAGTACGGCTGCAAATACATACGTCGTCGAGGTAGACATGAACGAACTTATGTAGAAAGTCGCGAAGAATGCCATTCATCATCCCTGGGAATGTAGCAAGTGCATTCCATAATCCGAACGGCATAGCGACCCATCCCATTAAGCCATCAAGGGTCTGAAATGCTGTCTTGTGGACGTCATGATCACGCACTCGAACTTGCCAAATTTCAGACGCGAGGTCAGGATGAGTGTAAAAATTCGTGTCTTTAAGCTCATCGAGCGTGTCGTCCACACGCGGAAGTGGGTAAACGTTCTTACGCGTAACCTCGTTGAGTGCATGGTAGTCAATGCACAAGCGTAGCGAGCCATAAGCTTTACGCACGAAAAGAATTGGCGAGCCGAACTCACTATAGTTGGGACGTATCAAGCTATCTCCCAAGGCGTCTTTGAGCTGGCGGTTAAGCTTAGCGCGCTCATCATGTGACAATATTTTAAGACGTTGACTTTTCATCGGGCCAACATGTTCGATGGGATGATTCCTCTGTCGGCCCGTTGCTTGTGAATTGTCCACACATGGGACATCGCATGGTGGGGTTGTGTGTGAGGAGGCGGGTGTTGTGGACGCCCCATATGAATTCTTGGTTGTGGGTGAATTGGGTGTTGGTGAGTGTTGTGAGTTTTTTGTGGAAGGTGAAGTCGGCGCCGTCTGCCGCGGCGCGGGCGAGGAGGGCGCCGTGTTTGGATGTTTGTGAGAGGGGTGTAAGTGTGTGCTTGCAGCTGTGGGTGTGTGCGTCGGCTTTGAGGTTTGTGTATATGTAGGGTATGGGTTCCCCTTGAGTCTGTGGTATGAGGGTGTAAGGCCAGGTCCAGTGACCAATGGACACGTCCGAGCCTGTGTTGTATGTGGTGTTTGGTGGTTGACCATCTGCTACTTGGTTAGCGAGTGCGTCTGCGAGGTCGTTGCCGAGTGAGTGGTTGTGTGCTTTAATTTTGCCGAGATGTGTGCGGATGCCTGCGTCGCAGCGGGTTATGATGGTGCGTGTGATGGAGAGGAGTGTGTCGCGGTGGATGTTGTGCCTATAAGCGGAGGGGCAGTTAAGGTATCCTTGTATGAGACGGAGGGAGCACGCACTGTCAGTTAGGAGGTGGGTATGGCCTAGTTGGAGGCCTATGTCAATGCCAGCTAGTTCGGCTCGATTGATAGTATGGGAGGGAGGGGTAGAGGTCACCAGGATTTTGATGTTGGTGTCCGAGGCTGGGTGGGTGGCTGCCGCCCCGAGAGGGGAGCTGCCTCCTTTTTTCGAGCCGTCTGTGTATACGAAGTCCTGCCAGTTCCAAGCAAGAGTTCCTCTGGTGGGGGAGTATGTTAGTCGTGTGCGTTCTTGGAGGGGGTAGGTAAGGGGGTGAGTGGGGTTGGGGGGGAAATGGTATATGCCTGCGGAGTGAGGTGAGTAGGAGTCGGTGAGGTGTGGAGGTGGGATGGTGATGGTGGGGCTTGGGAGGTGTGTGTCGTATATAGACTCGAGGGTGTTGTGGAGTGCGGTCATGGCTGTGTGTGAGGGTAGGGTGGGGAGTGCGAGGGAGTTAGCGACGAGGTAGATGTCGACCATCCAGCGTGTGCCGAAAGGGGTAGGGGTGGGGTGGCCTGTGTGTTGGTCGGGGGGTAAGAAGGTGTTCGCGTCGTTGGGAAGGGTGTATAGGTGATGTGTGTAGGGGGAGTTGATATATTTGGAGTGGCGGTATGGTGTGTGTTCCCAACGGGGGAGTATGAGGATGGTAGCGCTGGGGGTGTGTGAGGCTGTGAGGTGTGCGCTGGTGATTGCATGTTCCATGGCTCGGCGCATGCATTCGTGGTCGTATTCGGGGTTGGCGATGTTGGTGCCTTGCCATGTGTGTGGGGCATTACTGCCGCTGGATGAGAAGACTATGTCTTCGGGGTAGAGTGAGTGGTAGGTGTGCGAGTGGAGTGATTTATTGAGGGGGTCTGAGTAGAGTTCTGTCTGGATGTGGAATGTGTGACGGAGGGCCGAGAGGAGGTCCTCTCTGGTGGCCCATCTGTTGCGGGTGGTGGTGGCGGGTGTAGGTGAGTGGATTTCTGAGCGGGAGCCTAGGCGAGTGAGGAGGTTGTAGACCTCCTCTTCGAATGTATGATCGGAGAGGTCGGGGCGAAAGAGTTGGTATAGGTGGCGGACGCGGGGGCCGTTAAGGGTGGTGACTGCGCGGCCGTCGGGAGTGCAGAGTATTGTGGTATCGTGAAGTGAGGGGTGGAAGAGATGAGTCGGAAGCCGTCGTCCAGTTGGAGTTGTATATCCCATTCCGTGAGGTGTTCCGGGGCCCATTCGACCATGTATTGGGTTTGTCCGTATTCTGTGTCTTTGTGTTTGGAGATGATGCGCGTCACGTCGCAGGGGGGGAAGTGGTGGTCTGAGGGGGTGAGGTATTCTGTGTCTATGTGCGTGATGGGTGCAGTGGGGGTGTAGATGTTGGTGCGGGAGGAGTGGGTAAAGGGGGAGAGGGTGGGAGGAGGGCGGGGGAGGTGTGAAGTGAGGAGGGGAACCCATGAGGGGTGGAGAGTGGTGGGGGGGGATGCTTGTTTGGGGTTGAGGTTTGTGACGGGGAGGCGGTTGTGGACAGTGTCGGAGGGTTCGGTGAGGACTGCGGCGAGAAGGCGAATTGGGATAGAGAGGGAGGTGTTGGACCCCGTGAGTTTGGAGATGGACTGGCAGGATTTGAGGATGAAGGAGGAAGGGGTGGCGCGGAGGAGAACTTGTGACCATTCGGTTATGTGATTTTGCCAGAGGGGGTTAAGACGGGGAAGGAGGGAGGTGTGTGTCTTGCGGGGTGAGAATTCGCGGTATGCTTGTTTGTATGTGTGTGGGTCTGTGATATGTGTGGCTCTGTCTCTGAGTGATGTAAGGAGCGCGGCGTCCTGGCTGGTGAAGTGGGTGCGGATTGTGGAGGCAATGGGGTTGGTGAGGGAGAGGGGAGGGATGTTGTGAAACATGGTTCCGGCGTCGCGTTGGGCGCGCACTAGGCATCTGAGCGTGGGGGGGGATAGACTGCCTGACATTATCGATTCAGTGGGCCAGTGGGAGTATGTTGTGGAGATGTTGTGTATGTGGGCTCTGGCCATGTGGCCCCTATAACCGGGGGAGTTCAGGATTTTGTGGAGGTGGCAGACAGTGAGTTGTGCGGCATGGGCTTTGAGGGAGGGGAGGCCGTAGCCGAGGTCGGAGGTGGGCCGGTGTAGGGCGGTGCGGGGGAGGTTACGTACCGAGGAGACGGCGGAGCGGAGGGCGCGGCATATTTGACCTTCGAGGGTGTCCAATTGGGAGTCGCTGAAGAGGCCGAGTTGGAGGGTAAAGTGTTTTCCGAGTAGGAGGCCACGGATGACGCGAATTCTGCGGGACTGGGTTAGTAGGGAGGAGGAGAGGGCGTTGATGAGGGATGTGGTAGTGCGTTTGAGTTCGTGCCAGTGTTTGGTGAAGGTGAGGGAGGTGTTGAGTTCGACCCCAAGGACGCGGTATGTGTCCGAGGGGCCTATGGAGGGGATGGGTGCCGGGGTGGAGTTGATGGTGATGAACTGTGTTTGGAGGCGGGATGTGAGGAGGGTGATGTTGGCAAGGGAGAGGGCGTTGCCTGTGCGCCAAAGGGCTCCGGTAATGCAGCATTTTCGGATGTTGACGGTCATACCTGTGTAGGCGCTGAAGAGGGAGAGTTTCCTTAGTTGGATGGCCATGTTTGGGGTCGAGCCCGTGGCTAGGCTGAGGTCGTCGGCGAATCCGTGTCCGGGGTATGTGGCTGTGGGTTCTGTTGGGTCGACGTTAGTGGCGGGGGGCCCTGGGCGATAGCCCCGGCTACCCACAGTGAGCCAGCGGAGAAAGGGTTCAAGGAATAGGGTAAATAGGAACGGGGAGAGGGTGTCGCCCTGTAGGGTACCTCGATTTATGTCTATGGAGGGGGTGGGACCGTATGGGGTAATGTAGTCTGTGGATGAGACTCCGTAGAGGTGTTCGCATGTATCTACAAAAGTGGAGGGCATACCGAGTTGTCTCATGTGTTTGAACATGATGCGGTGGTCTGCAGCGTTGAAGGCGCCCTTGAAGTCCGCGTACATGACGTAGATGTCCTTTTTGTGGAGTTTCGCGTCCTCCATGGCCATGATTATGGAGGAGAGGGCGTCGTGGATGCTGCGTTGTTGTCGAAAGCCGTCTTGTTGGTCGCTGAGGATGCCGTGGGTTTCGGCGTATTTCGAGCCTGCGTCTTTTATTAGTGCGGTCCATAGCTTAAGAAGGTTATTCATGAGGGCGATGGGGCGGTAGTTGTCAAGGAGGGTGGGGTCACCTTTTTTATGTAATAGGCATGTTGTGCTATGGCACCATTCAGGGGGTGTGTAGGATTTGTGGGCGAGGAGGGATAGGAGAGAGTAGAGGGCGGAGCGGGTCTCCGGGGGTAGGAACTTGAGAATTTCGTTGGGGATACCGTCGGGGCCTGGGGCTTTGCCTGTGCCTAGCGAGTTGAGGGTTTTATCAAATGTATCGCGGGTAATCATGTCGGCGAGAGTGAGTGTGGGGTCCCCTCGGGGTTCGATGGTGTAGTTGTCGGGGTTGTCAGGGTGTTCCCAGGGGGGTACGGGTAGGTCGGGCGGGGTGGCTCGCGTGAGTTCGGTGGTGAAGTGGGAGTGGACCGCCTCAATGACGGCTGAGGGGGAGGATGCTGTGGTTTTATCGGGCTTGGTAATGCGGTGGAGAGTTGAAGTTGCGGTGGTCGCGGGGAGGAGGCCACTTTTAATTTTTAAGCGGCGGTGGGAGGATTTTGGGGAGGCGTCGTAGGCAGTATTGGTGCGGGTTTTAATCTTTTGGAGTATATCTGTGGTGGTTGTTCGGAGTAGAAGGCGTATGCGTGCCTGGCATTGTTGATGGATATCGGTAGGGGAAAGATAGTCAGAGGTTTGCAGGAGGGTTTGGGCTAGGGGTAGGGGGCCACCGTTGGTGCTACATCTGCGGAGTTTGCGAATGAGTTTGCGTGTTTTTTTAGATAGCCAGGTGGGGTTAGTGGACGAGGTAGTGGGGCGGGGTTTCTTCGGGGGTAGGAGGGGCCATATGGTGGCTGCGTGGTCCATATGTTGGGAGAGTAGTGCAGTAAATTTCGAGGCTAGGGTGTCGAGGGTATCGGGAGAGGCCATGGAAGGGGTTGTATTGAGAATTTCTGCGTGGAGGGAGGCCGTGTGGTTGATAAGGGAGGGTGTGCTACGTTGGTATGATGTAATGTGGTGCGGTTGTAGTGGGAGTTTGAAGGTGAGTTTGCGGGTGGTTAGGCCTGCGATATGTGGGATGAGGTGGGAGGGTGGGGTGAGGACATTGGCGGAGAGGAACGACTCCTTGCGGACCGCGAAGAGGACGCCTGCGTGCGGTAGTGGCAAAGATGAGTAGCAGGGTCGTGAGCTTTTGAGGAGGTAAAGAGGGAGGGCGACACGCCACCTGGATTTGTGGGTGGCGTGGTTGGTTTCCGTGAGGATGAGGATATCAGGGTGGTGGGTGGTGGCGAGGTGTTCCACGTCCATGATGGATGTGTGTAGCCCCCTGGTGTTTAGGTTGATGAGGTGTAGAGGTTTTGGGAGGTGGTGTTGGAGGATTGGTGTGGGGTGAGGGTTGGGGGGGTTGGGAGGGTTCGCTAGAGGGGGAGTGTTGCTGTGTGGTGGGGGGGTGTGGGAGGTGGGGGGGTGGGGCGGGTTTGGGGGTGTGATGTGGGAGCGGGTGGGGTGGAGGGTGGGTTGGCGGGGATGGGTGGGGGGAGGGAATGAGTGAGAGGAGGGGCTGATGAGGGGGGTTGGGGGGTGTGTGGAGGCTCGGGTGAGAGGGACGGCCGATGAGGATGGAGGGTGTTAAGGAGTTGGGAGCGTCCGATAGGGAGGGGGTTGGAGCGGAAGACGTGGTTCCACAGAAGGGTATGGAGGGAGTAGACTGTGTGTTTGGGGTCGAAATGAGGGGGGTCGTAAGCATGGCCAGCAGGTGCCGTGAGTATAAAGTAGGTGTGAAGGAGGACGTGGGTTCCACAAGACCACGCGCGAGGTGTGTCGTTCTGTCGAGGGGGGTTGAGAAGGCGAGGAGTGAGGAGTTGGGGGGAGGGAGACGAGTTCCAAGAGGCGAGGAGGGAGAGGGAGCGGGTAAGTAGGGATGGAGGTGGGGGGTGGTGGAGGGAGTCCACCCAAGTGGAGGAGTCGTGTGTCACGTGAAGGAGGCCGAAATGGGAGTGCTGCCAGGTGAGGACAAGGAGGGAGTTGTGGGGTGTGCCCGGGCGCGGAGAGGTTGTCCACTGGCTGGGGTATATGTGATGGTTATGGAAGGTGTCTACCTCGGTGTTTGTGATAACAATGTATTTGTTGTAGGAGTTAGAGTGGAGTTTGGCAAGAGAGGTGGCGATGCAGTAGAGATTGGATAGGTCGTGGTATTGTCCCCACTGGAAGGAGAGCACTGCCGAGGAGTCGAGGTGGCCGATAGGGGTGGGGAGGCCGTTTTCAAGGTTAAGGTCAAACATGTAGTTGTAAAGTTTTATGGTGCAGGTGTCGGGTTTGAAGTGTGACGGAAGTGAGGCCCCGAGGGGGTTGGTTACACCGTGATTACGTATGTCTTGGGGAGGGCGTGGGAGGGGGGTAGGGGGGTCGAACCTCCGGGCCTGCTGGCCCGTCTGTAGTGGAGTTAGGGACGGAGGTTGGCCCTAACGGCCGAGGGGACATCGGATGGAGGGATGGGAGGTCCAGGTGAGGGGAGGTGCTCCTCATTGGCTTCCGCTGTGGCTTGGTCTTCATATGGGAGGTCTTCAAGCTCGAAGTCTGAGGTTGTGGGGGAAGAGGCCGGCAGGGGAAGGTTGGAGGGGTGTGTGTCGAGTGGGAGGTCGGGGGTCAGTTGGTCGGGGTTGGGGGTGGGTTGTGGGGAAGGGTGGGTTGTGAGGTGCGTGTAAGACGGGGGGTCGTGGGGGTTGCGGCGGTGTGGAGGTGAGTGGTGGGTTCTTCTGAGGGTGGGGCGTGTGTGCTTGAGGACGCCGGAAGGGGGGGGCAGGTTTGAGGGCGGGGTCTGTAGGTGTGCGTGCCGTAGGGGAGGAGTCCATGGGGTCGGTGGGGGGGAGGGAGGGGGGGAGGTGGTGGAGGGAGGGTGGTGTCGTGTTGGGGGTGGAGTCTTTGCGTTGGGGTGAAGGAGGAGGTGGGGGGTCAAGACCTGGGGTTGGGTGGGAGGAGGCTGTGGCGGGTTGTGTGAGGGGGGTGGAGGAGGAGTCCATGTGGTCGATTGAGGTCTCGAAGATAGTGGGGAGGGAGGGTGGGGGTGGAGGGGTGGTGTAGGGGAAGGTGAGAGGGTCAGCGGGCTGTGTGAGGGGAGGGTTTGTAGGAGGGGCGGGGGAGGGGGAGCGACGTTTTTTGGAGGGGCGTTGGTTGTGAGTGTGAGAGGAGGGGGGGGGATATGTTGGGGCCAGTTGGATGTCTGGGAGGGAGACGAGGTCGAGTGGGGCATCGTCAGGGGTGTCCAGCATGGAGCCGTCCGCGGGTTCTTGTTGCCAGGCCTCGTAGGCGTTGGTTGCCTGAAGGTGGCTTGTCCATTCGAGGAGGAGAGAGGGGGGGTTGCGTAGGAGGGATTTGTGTTTCGTGAGGGTGAGCTGAGGGGGGGGAGGGGGTGGTGGTGAAGATGGGGTCCGTGATGCGGGACCTACCGAAAACGGAGTAGTGGTGGGGTTGTGATGTAAAGGGAGCATGTGGTGTGGGTGGGGGTGCCCCGGTGAATGTAGGTGTGGGGAAGGGGAACGGTGGCGGTGCCGTTGGTGGAGATGAGAATGCAATACATGGTGTTGGTGAGGGAGATTTGAATACTGGTGGCGATGTGGGGGGAGGGGGAGGGGTGGGAGCGGAAGTATGAGCCGTCGGG
>JAPMLY010000488.1:0-97500 GCA_026401115.1 Tetraselmis chui
CTGTGCACTACCGGCGCCAAGATCTCCCGCTCGGGCCGTCCGATATGTTTTCTCGCGCACAGATACTCCTAGATACTGCCTTACTTTTAGGAGTGGGACTTGTACTACGGCAGCCTTTGATGGCGAGGAGGGTACGGCCGGATCATCGGTGGGAGGCGGGTGTTGGAGCTGGTGGTGGCCAGCCGGGAAGCAGCGCCAGGAAAGGGCGCTCGCTAGCTATCGACTAGCCATGTGCCGGTCGAACCTTGCCGAGGGGTGAGGCAAGACATGGCACAGGACGGTGGCTGGTCGCAGACGGAGGAGCGGCTACAGGAGGCGGCGGCGATCCCCAGGATCAGCCGCCGCCGAAAAGCCCTGTACGGAGGGCTTTTTAGGATACTAAAATAATGTCCGTACCCGGCGTCGAGCTAGTTGGGGAGCAGCACCAGGGAAGGGCGCTCACTAGCGCGCCGCTACGTCGTCCAGCGTCATCTCCCGGGGGGAGAAGTCAGCTGGGACGTCAAGGAGGACGGTCGCGATGGGAGGAGCGACACGATCTGGCGGCGACGACCCTTTGGGTCGGCGCCGCCGGAAAACCCGGCACGGAGGGTTTTTGCTTAATTCCGGGCGCCCGCGGCCCGCCGGATCCGGCCACGGTGACCTGCCCCCCCCCCCCCCTCTTCGACACCCACTACCCCGACAGACCTTCATACTCCTAGGAGTCCTTGAGCGTGGGCCCGGGTGAGCGCGGAGGCCCCCGCTCAAGAAAAGGCTGCTCGGTGGACGCGCGATCAGAGGGGGGAGGGTACGGCCACAGGCCGGAAAACCGACAGGTACCCGGGTACCAGACAGAGAAAAAACCGAGGAAATGAGCGGGGAAAATTCAGGCGCGGAGGCAGGAGCGCTAGTTTTTTCTATGTCTGTGTGTCTCGGTCCCCCCCACCTGCCCTCGAGGTGATGGGGGACCTCGACACGGAGGACCGCCGCGTCGGTGGACGCGGCAAGACCTTGGGGCGGGGTTTACGGGATGGAGCGGCGGGATCGACGAGCGACCGCGCGAGGAGGGGTTTTTTGCCAGCCTTTCCCCTCCTTCCTTCGGCAAGACCGAAGTCACGCGGGAGCTAGATTAGGCTGGCCCGTCGTCCCTCCCGAACGCCGACCGGCCTAGGCCGGTCGACACCCCGGTTCGGCGGGAGCGGGCCGTGCATCGTGAAGGTCGAGCAGCAGTTTAGTTTTGCATTTCTAGACAAGTGGATTTATTTTTAGATCTGTTTTTCTTGATTACAGAATCATTACGCTGTAACTGCTTAGGTGGGGGGACTGTGGCAATTACTGAGGTTGCTTACAGGTATATAACTCCCGAGGAACGTCGAGACACACATTGCAGATAGGTGTGCCGATAAGAAATGAACCTGGTCGGAGAGACCCGGGCCCAACTTGCTAATAAGTCATGTATGGCGAAGTAGAGTGGCCCGTGAGACGACACTCGGTCCAGTTTGCCGGGACATGTTGTGAACAATTTCAATTTCAATCTCAATTGATAAGCTAAAGAAAATAAAAACTCGAGCCAATACGGCCTACGACACCTGCCCCAAACTCTCCCACCGCCGACTGAAAATTAAAAGCGGCCTCCTACCCCCCGCCGGCGCCGCCTCCACCCTCCACCGCATTACTAGACCCGATAAAACTACCGCATCTTCTCCCTCCGCCGTCATTGACGCGGTACACTCTCACTTCGCCACCGAACTCGACCGCGCCACCCCACACGAACTGCCCACCCCCCCGTGGGAAATCCCCGACAACCCCGACAACTTTACCATCGAACCCCGCGGTGACCCCTCTCTCACCCTTGCCGACATGATTACCCGTGACACCTTCGATAGAACCCTCAACTCCCTAGGCACCGGCAAAGCCCCCGGCCCCGACGGTATCCCCAATGAGATAATCAAATTCCTTCCACCGGCGACACGCTCCGCCCTCTTCTCTCTCCTCTCCCTCCTCGCCCACAAGTCCTACACCCCTCGCAGGCTCGAAGTACGCCGAAACCCACGGCATTCTCAGCGACCAACATGACGGTTTCCGTCAACACCGTAGCATCCACGACGCCCTCTCCTCCCTCATTATGACGATGGAGGACGCGAAACTCCACAACAAAGACATCTACATCATGTACGCGGATTTCAAAGGTGCCTTCAACGCCGCGGACCACCGCATCATGTTCAAACACATGCGTCAACTCGGCATGCCCCCCACCTTTGTCGACACCTGCGAACACCTCTACAAGGTCTCCACCACAGATTATATTACACCACATGGCCCCACCCCTTCTATCGACATCAATCGTGGGACCCTCCAAGGTGACACTCTCTCCCCCTTCCTCTTCACCCTCTCCCTCGAACCCTTCCTCCGCTGGCTCACGGTGGGAAGCCGGGGCTACCGCCCAGGCCCCCCCGCCACTAACGTCGACCCCACAGAACCCACAGCCACATACCCAGGACACGGCTTCGCTGACGACCTCAGCCTCGCCACGGGCTCGACCCCCAACATGACAATCCAGCTCAGGAAACTCTCCCTCTTCAGCGCCTACACGGGCATGACCGTCAACATCCGCAAATGCTGCATCACCGGCGCCCTCTGGCGCACAGGCAACGCCCTCACCCTCGCCAACACTACCCTCCTCGGATCCCACCTGCAAACCCAGTTCATCAACCTCAACTCCACCCCGGCCCCCATTCCCTCCATTGGCCCCAAGGACAAATACCGCGTCCTAGGGGTAGAACTGAACACCTCCCTCAACTTCAACAAACACTGGCACGAACTCAAACATACCACTGCATCCCTCGTCACCACCCTGTCCACCTCCCCACTAACACAATCCCGCAGAATCAGGGTCATCCGTGGACTCCTCATCGGAAAGCATTTCACCCTCCAACTCGGCCTCTTCACCGACTCCCAACTCGACACTCTAGAAGGACAAATCTGCCGCGCACTCCGCTCCGCCGTCTCCTCGGTACGTAACCTCCCCCGCACCGCCCTTCACCGCCCTACCTCAGACCTAGGATACGGCCTCCCCTCCCTGAAAGCCCACGCCGCACAACTCACAGTTTGCCACCTACATAAAATCATGAACAACTCCGGCTATAGAGGCCACATGGCCCGCGCACACATCCGCACCTTATCCACCACGTACTCCCACTGGCCCTCGGAATCCATCATGTCAACCTGTTACACCCCACCCACACTCAAATGCTTAGTCAAAGCTCAGCGAGATGCGGGCACCCTATTCCACAACATCCCTCCACTCTCCCTCACCAACCCTATCGCCTCCACAATCCGCACCCACTTCACCACTCAAGACAACGCCCTCCTCGCCTCACTCCGGGACAAAGCCACACACATCACCGACCCTCACACATATAAGCAAGCCTACTGCGATTTCTCTCCCCGCAAAACACACGCCTCCCTCCTCCCCCGCCTCAACTCCCTCTGGAAAAATAACATCACCGCGTGGCCACAAGTCCTCCTCAGAGCCTCCTCATCCTCCTTCATCCTCAAATCATGCACATCCATCACCACACTCACGAGGTCCACCACCCCACTCTCAGTTCCCATCCGCCTCCTCGCCGCAATCCTCACCGAACCCCTCGATACCATCCACAACCGCCTCCCCCTCACAGGCCTCACTACCAAACAAGCATCCCCCCCCACCACTATACACCCCTCATGGATTCCCCTCCTCTCCCCACACCTCCCCCGCTCACCCCCCACCCTCTCATCCGGCATCTACACCTCCCGCACCACTCACCCCTCCCCCACCGCGCCCACCTCACACTTAGACACAGAATACCTCACCCCCTCGGACCACCACTACCCCCCCTGCGACGTAACGCGCATCATTTCCAAACACAAGGACACATAATACGGCCAAACGCAGTACGTGGTTGAATGGGCCCCGGAACACCTCACGGAATGAGACATTCAGTTACAACTCGACGACGGCTTTCGCCTCATCTCCTCCACCCCCACATCGGTATGCTTCCCCACCCCTTCCCCCACCGCCTGCTCCATCTGTCATGACCCACTGCACACAGAACCCACCTCCACATGCCGCACATACCCGCACTTCGCCATACATTCCCAATGCCGCCCAGCTCAGGGACCCGCCACATGGCAGTGCGAGAGGTGTGCTCGCGGCCAACGACACGACCTCACCCGCCTCCACGAAGTCCAGTGGGCCCCGTGCCTACAACTACACGACACCATCAGTGAGACTCCCTCCGGCCCCACCGCCCTCACCGCATTTAACTCCGGCTTTGTCCCCTCCACCACACCCATTCTGCCAGAACC
Source organism: Tetraselmis chui (assembly GCA_026401115.1). Taxonomy (NCBI): domain Eukaryota; kingdom Viridiplantae; phylum Chlorophyta; class Chlorodendrophyceae; order Chlorodendrales; family Chlorodendraceae; genus Tetraselmis; species Tetraselmis chui. The sequence continues at coordinate 4,327 of JAPMLY010000488.1, forward strand.
CGGACCCCCTCCCTGGTCACACCCCCTAATCACCTTCAACCATGACCCCATCAACCCCGACCTCGACATGCTCCCTACCGGCAAATTCGCCATCCACGCACACCCATCACTCCACGACACCACCGTACTATGCACTCCCGACGGCCGCACGGTCACCACCCTTAACGCCCCCCGCGTCCGCCACCTCTTTCAACTCTCCCGCCCCGACCTCACGCAGCATACGTTCGAAGAGGAGGTCTACCACCTCCTCACCCGCCTAGGCTCTCGCTCAGAAATCCACTCACCCACACCCGCCGCCACCACCCGTAATAGATGGGCCACCAGAGAAGACCTACTCACAGCTCTCCGTCACACATTCCACATACAGACAGAACTCTACTCCGACCCCCTCAACAAATCCCTTCACTCCCACACCTACCACTCCCTCTACCCCGAAGACATAGTCTTCTCTTCTAGCGGCAGCAATGCCCCACACACATGGCAAGGAACCAACATCGCCAACCCCGAATACGACCACGAATGCATGCGACGAGCCATGGAACACGCAATCACCAGAGCACACCTCACAGCCCCTCACACACCCAGCGCTACCATCCTCATCCTCCCCCGATGGGAACACACACCCTACCGCCACTCCAAATACATCAACTCCCTATACACCCACCACCTTTACACCCTCCCCAATGACGCAAACACCTTCCTACCCCCCGACCAACACACAGGCACACCCATTCCTACCCCTTTCGGCACACGATAGATGGTCGACATATACCTCGTCGCCAACCCCCTCGCACTCTCCACCCTCCCATCACCCACGGCCATGACCGCACTTCACAACACTCTCGAATCTATCTACGACACTCACCTCCCCAACCCCATCATCACCCCCCACCTCCACACCTCTTTGACACCTACTCACCCCACTCAGTAGGTATATACCACCTCCCCCCAAACCCTACTCACCCTCTCACATACCCCCTCCCGGAACGTGCGCATCTAACATACCCTCCAACCAGCGGTACTCTTGCTTGGAACTGTCAGGACTTTGTATACACATACGGCTCGAAAAAAGGAAGCTCGTCCCCCCTCGGAGCAGCAGCTACCCACCCCGCCTCGGACACCAAAATCAAAATCCGGGTGACCTCTACCCCTCCCTCACACACAATAAATCGCGCTGAATTAGCTGGCATAGATATTGGCCTCCAACTTGGCCGCACTCACCTCCTCACAGACAGTGCGTGCTCCCTCCGCCTCATACAAGGATACCTAAACTGCCCTTCCGCTTACAGACACAACATTCACCGCGACACCCTCTTATCCATCACACACACCCTTAAAACCCGCTGCGACGCAGGCATCCGTACACACCTCGGCAAAATCAAAGCCCACAACCACTCCCTAGGTAACGACCTCGCAGACACCCTCGCCAACCTAGTCGCGGACGGTCACCCACCCGACACTACATACACCACAGGCTCAGAGGTCACGATAGGCCACTGGACATGGCCATACACCCTCATTCCACAAACCCTAGGAGACCCCATCCCCTACAGATACACCAACCTCAAAGCTGACGCACACACCTACAGCACCAAACACACACACACACCTCTCTCGCAAACAACCAAACACGGTGCCCTCCTCGCCCGCGCCGCGAAGGACGGCGCCGATTTCTCTTACCACAAAAAACACTCAACCCTCACAAATATCCAGTTCACACACAAACAAGAATTCATGTGGGGAGTCCACAACACCCACCTACTCACTCATAACCCCACCCCGCGCTGCCCACTATGTGGCCAGTTCACTAGCAACGGCCACATGGCCGGTAACAACCCCACCATGTTTGGCCTAAGACAGGACCGACACAACAGCGCGCTGCAACTCCTACTCTCCCTATTGGAGCGCCACAACGGAGGACGTTGGGAAACCATCACCGCGGACTTCGGTAACAAACCCATAAAATCCTTTGCTTCCCCCTCTCCTGCCCACTCTCCGCTTGAATGTCAACCACCTCACCCTATCCACATGCCCACCCGCCTTGTTGATGCTGACGAAGGTCTCTCACCCGACTCCCTAACCTCGTGTCCCGCCATCCTCCCACCTGAGATTCTCCCCCCCGCGCTACGACCCTCCGCACACAAACCCGACTTTATCCGTCTCCTCGAACCTCGGTTCGTTGGCCACACTAACGGTCGCCGCCGTTACGCATCCATAAAAAAGATTCAGATAGGGGAATGGAAGTACTGCACGGACAACAACCTCTCCCACACAGCTCACCTCATACGTGCCAAATACACACCCCTTGCAAACGCCATCCGCAGCCACTGGCCAGGCACAGTGGTTGACATCCTTCCCATCGTCATGAGCCGCACAGGTTCACCGCACTCCTCCACCATCACGAGTCTCACCTCCCTCCTCACCGCCCGCACCGACCCTCCTGATAAACTCGTCTCCAAAGCACGCCTCGACACGTCTCGCATCCTTGCACAACTCCACACGCATACTGTCCAATGGCTGCATCACCTCCTACTCATATACCGCATCAAGTCCCGCACGACCTCCCGCCGCGCCTCCGCACATTGCCCCTTCGCACGACCCTAAATGCACGCAGCCCTCACCTCTTCTTGCACACCTCCCCGGGGGGGAGTAAAACCCCCAACCCCCATTGGAGAGGTTGGATTTAGTGGTTAACGGTCTAGCCCTGACTTGTAAGTTCCCTGTATGGCATGGTTGGGAGGGCCCAGACAGCCGCCGACGCATCCGGCTTTTGGTGAAAAACCGGCGCATACGGTACATGTTGTAAACAATTTCAATTTCAATTTCAATTTCATATTCCCTCAACGTTCCGTAACTATCGCTACGAGCCATCCCGCGCACGCGCCAACATGCATCGCGAGGGGGCTGCGGCCCCCTCCCCGACCGTGCTCCGATAAGAGGTTATGGGCCCTCTTAGCCTTACGGACACTCACACGCCTCCGCTACGTACACGTCAAATGCCTAGAGCGCTAGCGACAAATATTGGCTTTAGTATTGCAGACGCCATGCCGGCAACCCACCGCCGCCGCCGCCGTCATCGTGGGATAACAACAACCCCAACACCGGCCTAGGGAACACACGTTAACGGTCGCTCGCAAGCGGCTGTCACGAGAACACTAGCGACTAGCAAGACGTCGCTCACAAGTGGAAAATCACTCGCACACACGGAGGTGGCTCACTCGCACGGGTCACTTCTAGCAAAACAGCCGGCATCGCACCGCCGGCGCCGCCTAGCACCAAGGGGACTAGCCGCCCCGACATCAAACTAGCCACAATTCCGACGCCGTTCATCAACGGCCACCTCCTCAGAATCAGCGGCCACACAGAAGTCGCTCGACACAGAAGCAACGGCCACACAAAAGTCGCTTATTATCGGAGCACGGTCGGGGAGGGGGCCGCAGCCCCCTCGCGATGCATGTTGGCGCGTGCGCGGGATGGCTCGTAGCGATAATTACATGACGTTGAGGGAATATGAGAAGTTGTCCCCGGTTCCCGGTTTCCGGCGGCGGCGATGGCGACTATAAGCCGGCAAGGGTGATTGCAGTACTTAGTGCATAAGGCACCGCTCGCGCTCTCGACACTTGACGTGTGCGTACCGGAGGCGTATGAGTTGCCGATAGGCTAGGAGGGCCCATAACCTATTATCCCGCGCACGCGCCAACATGCATCGCGAGGGGGCTGCGGCCCCCTCCTCTACCGTGCTCCGATAATACCTTGCGTGAGGGTGGTGCGAGTGCTGTTGCCTACCTCCTTGCTCCGAGGGCTTTGGCTTTTGTGCCTTATTGTTTTTTCTTTGCGGATGGATCCCACTACTCTCTTTGTAATTAATAACTGAATAATGAGCTTTACCCCGGTGCTACGCCCCTTATTCCTTAAACACGCCCCGTGACACTCGCGGCTGAATTTTAGATCGCGGCCCTAAATCACGGTACGGGTCAACCTGACGGTACCGGTAAAGCTTTGCGATAAGCGGAAACAATAAGCACTAATTCGGGGTTTGAATTTTGGCGGGAGCGTACGGGTAGCACGAACGGCTAGAATCGCATCAAATTTTATCTGACGATGCACGGAGAGTTTAGCGAGGTTGCAAAGACTGCTCAGGGCGATACCGAGTGTCCGCTTGCGGGATGGCTTCAAGATCAACCTGCGGGTATATGGCTTTCTGGAAGGCCCACTATCGAAGTGGTGGTACTCCCAAGTTGCGCAGACCGGAGATGAAGTCGGTGGAGGATTTTCCGGAGTTTCTGAGATGGAGAAATCCTTAATTCAGGAATTCTGCGGAAGAACACCGGCGGATTAAGCGAGATTGAATTTGGACAAGGCGCGACAGAAAACCACGGTCCTGAAGTATGCGAACTATTTCGAGAACAATTATTGGAGCTTCCTCACCGTCATGAAGAAGATAACGTACATGATTTCCAGCGCGGTCTAAGACCCTCGATTCATAAGGAGGTTGCCCTGAAAAACCCTAAGACCCTACACGAGGCGATTCAAGCGGCCCTGCGAGCGGAGGCAGCGGAGAACAAGATTGAGACAACCCAACGCTCGACATGCCGGTTGAAGAAGACAACGACCTATCGGAGGCAGCGGAGGAGGTCGACAGTGAGTCGGAGGAAGATTCGTATGGCGCGACCGATGAGAAGCCGCGGGAGTTGTACGAGATTCGACGCCTCAATCAAGAGGAGGTCGACAGATTTAAGAAGGAGGGCAAATGCTTCATTTCCCACAAGAAGGGACACATCGCTATCGACTGCTCAGGCAGAAGGAACAAGAAAAACGAAAGAACGAGGAAACCCCGGCCGGGAAAGTGAGACCTGAGTCGGCAGCTCGCGGCAAGCTGCATGATGCGGTTTCGTCTCCTACAACGACTATGGAAGAGACCAAGACAGAAGAAGTACGAAACCCGTTACCTCAAACGACATTGAGGCCAGTCTTTAGGAGCAAGGACTTTAGCGACTGGATGATGAATACGGAGTATTTCCTCAAGTGCTCTGAGACCTACGGACCTTTCGACTTAGACGGAGCTAGCGATAATGACGGCCTTAGTTCTCAAGTGGCGGAGATTTTTTGCTGTCCGGCGCGCCGAATTCAGGAGAGAGACTTACAAAAGTACCGGAAATTTGGCTAAATGCGCCATTTAACGAATTAAAAGAATTTTTGGGCCATTATTTGCGGAGTAAACTGCTCCATCCCCACCTGAGAGCGGTTGTAGTGGTTCCGAAATGGAGGGCAAAACCATGGTTCAAGCTGCTGCGAAATTTCCGACTTGTCGACGAGCAGGCGGCTACAAAACATGTGTTTACCTGCCCTACGAATGGTGGAATAGAAGGCAGAAGGCAAGATGTTGGACCGACAAGATGGACGACGCAAGTTTACGTCGACGACACCGATCGAGTTGGATTTCTGCCCCAGAACCTACAGAAGCCCCCGAAGACCTCATGGACTCACTCGACGACTCTTGTTACCGATGGCCGACGAGTGTTACTAGCGAAAGAGGATGTTGGCATGGTCTGGTTTCCTGGTGGCAAACATGAGATGGAAGACGTGACCCCGGAATGCAGAGCAGTACGAGCTCTTACGGAGACAACTGGATTGAAGATGAGCGAAACAAATTTACGCCTTTTAGAAACGGAGTCTTCCGGACAGAATAAGCGCTACGTGTATATCGCTCGCGTTCGACCCGGATCGATACCCAACGCTACGTCAACTTCTCGGGCACTATGGGCTACCTGGAAGGAATTAATTTCGGCACGGCGTACGGGTTATTTTGTTCGTGGAGATCAGTAGTTCCCTCTTCGTTACGAGACTTTTGGAAAACCGATCGACGGGTGGATGAACAAGAACGTCCGACTAGAGGACAGTGTTCCTGCGACGCTACACATATCCACAACCGAGTCTGGAACAAGTATGTTTGTGATGGAAGGCACCTTACGCGGACATCGATGCCGTATTTTGGTTGACTATGGCGCTTCGGAAAATTTTTGCAAGGCTGAGTGGGTACGAGAGCACCACATTCCGACGGTTTATGGAGAGAAATACCGGACAAAATTGGCCCATGGTAGTACAACTACGACTCGCCAGCGACTACGGAATGAAGTGCTTACATTAGGGACCCTTGACATACGTTTGGACGCAATTATGACAAAACAGGATAAAATCGACATCATCATGGGTCAACTTTGGTTACAAGCCGTCAACCCGGATATAAATTGGTCTACTAAAACGATTCGCGACCGTTAAACTCGCGAAGCTATGGTGTCTGGCGACGAGTACACCGTACATGTGGCAGTACATCACTTGGAGGCGGATGCGATGGCAAAGCTACTTAGACAACAACCAGCATACTTCTTCGTGATTGGACTACGAGAAGTACAAGACGCGGTCGACGACATCAATACCGATCAACAATCCGAGTGGACGACTTCGTTACGAGATTCCATGAACGAGTTTACGGACATCATTAAGGAGCTTGACGGTCTACCACCAACGCGCGAGTGCGACTTCGAGATTAACTTGGAGTGCGATGAACCACCTAAGGAGCGAACGTACCGTATGTCACCGGCAGAACTCCGAGAGGTTCAGGTACAATTACAAGATTTACTCGCAAAAGGTTGGATTTGTCCGTCTAAATCTCCGTACGGTGCCCCGATTTTATTTGTACGCAAGAAGGATGGTACCATGCGTATGTGCGTAGATTATCGGAAAATCAACGACCTTACGAGGAAAGACCGTACACCGTTACCCCGGATTGATGAATTACTCGACTCGCTATATGGGGCTCATTATTTCAGGACGCTGGACATGTATAAGGGCTACCACCAAGTTCGAGTTAAGGAGCGCGACATACATAAGACAGCATTCCGAACTCATTACGGATTGTTCGAGTACTGCGTTCTACCCTTTGGACTCTGTAACGCCCCAGCTAGATTCCAAGCGATGATGAATCGAGTTTTGGCCCCGTACCTTGGCAATTTCTGCGTGGTATATCGAGACGACGTGCTAATCTAGAGTAAGACGGCCGATGAACACCTCGAGCATATTCGACTCGTGTTACGATAGCTGGAGCGACACCACTTGCATATCAAACTCTCCAAGTGTTACTTCGGACGATCGAGCGTCATATTCCTGGGACATGTGGTGGAAGCTGGACAGATCCGAATGGACCCCGACAAAGTGGAGGCAGTACAAAATTGGCCCCGGCCGAAATCTGTGACAAAAGTACGTGGATTTCTGGGTCTTGCTAGATATTACCGGAGGTTTATCAACCAATTCGCAACCCTAGCAACCCCATTAACGGATCTGACCAAGAAGACACCGGAATTTCGCTGGACCCCTCAAGCCGAGTCAGCATTCGAGCAAATTAAAGACGCGATGGTACGTGCACCAGTCCTGGTAATTCATGACACTTCTCCTAATGCAAGGTACACTCTCTACACGGATGCTTCCGGATATGCAGTACGAGCTGTGCTGTTACAAGACCAAGGTATTGGATTACAACCTATTGCGTACCATGCTCAAAAGATGAACATGCATGAGGTACACTACCATGTCCACTAACAAGAGCTACTCGCAGTTCGCGACGCTCTACTGAAATTCCGTTGCTACTTAGATGGCGCGGCGGGATTTACGGCAATTACGGACCACGACACGTTGCGACAATTCTTTCGGCATCGCGATTTGTCTACTCGACAGGTGCGATGGCTTCAAATTTTAGCGACTCATAAGCGACAGATGGATATCGTGTACAAGAAGGGAGCAGTCAACCATGCAGACGCTCTGTCTCGCCGACCTGACATGAAGGACTCATTACAAAAGCTGCATATGTTACCCGATTGGACCAACGACGAAGCAGAATGCGAGTTACACGCGCAATTTTTTTCCTTGGAATCCCGGTTACATCATGTATATGGACTTCATGCGGAAGTCAATAACGCTTATGACTCGGATAAATACCTGCTTACCCGGAAATCTCTGCCTACCTGGCTGGTACGTCAATCAAATGGACTCTTGTACGCCTACGGGACAAGACTGTATGTGCCGAACGTCTCTACATTGCGATCAAGAGTATTGTACGAACTACACGACGCACCGACCGCGGGACATCCTGGTATTATTCGACTATTGGCAGCAGTGACCCGGACGTTTTGGTGGCCTAAGATGAAGCGGACAGTACAACACTATGTGCGCAGCTGTGTTACCAGCTTTTCCCTCGGTTAGGATGCCTTCTCCTGTCACGGCGCTCTTCACACGCGCCATGGGCCGCAAGCGTCCCCGTGCTTCCATGAGTTGCATTCTCGGCGTTGCCTAGGAGTTTCCTTAGGTTAGTGTGCTAGGCTTTTGCACAATGTAGTGCTTCCTTTTGCCGTGCTTTGGATTCCGTGATCTTCTTGTCACTCTTGCGCTTTTGTTCCCCTCCCTTTTTCCATGTCCGTGCTCATGTTGTTTCTCTTACAATCAAAAATGATTCTCGGCGTTGCCCTAGGAGGTTCCTTGGTTTAATTTGCTAGTATTGTGCTCAGTGAAGTGATTCCTTTTGCCGTGCTTCGGATTCCGTGATCCTCTGGCCACTCATCTTGCCCTTTTGTTTCCCTTCCTTTTCCCTGTCCGTGCTCATGTTGTTCTTCTTGTAATCCAGTTATCGAACTATTGTTTACTGAAATCCATTGCTTTTTGAACAGGGCCTTTGGATTAGGTTTTCTCTCGGGCTTAGGTATTTTCCTCTTTTTTTCTTTACGCATGGTGGCTTATATGCTGCATTTTCTTGTAAGAGATTTTATTTGAAGCTGGGCCCCTGCAGGAATTTCGCGTTACGGCCTGCATGGGGGCCAAAACCTAAAAGAATGTTGTTGTTATTGTTGTTGTTGTTGTAATCCATTTTATTTCCAGTCGCTACGTTTTCCTCGGGCTTCATTATTTTCATACATAGGTTTTTTCCTGTTTTCTTCTTTAATTTCTTGGTGGTTTCCCTTTCTTTTTCTTGTAATTGCTTTTTTATTTTTCCGGTCGCTACCGTACCTGGTACAGGTAATGGTATCTGATGACAGCGCCTAACTATAAGGTTTACACACACTCACATGCCCCACAAACAAAATTGCTTGGTGGTTTCCGTTTCTTTTTCTCGTAATTGCTTTTTTATTTTTCCGGTCGCTACAGGTACCGTACCTGCTACAGGTAATGGTATCTGATGACAGCGCCTAAAAGGTTTACATACGCTCACATGCCCCGTCGTGGTCGGAACGTATCACTTGCTCTGAGACGTTGTCGTACGCGGCAGGGAGGCAGGAGCAGCAGTTCACGTAGTGAACACAGACGGCGGGGGGTTTTGCGCTCAGGCTCTGTACGCGTCTGCGCCTTTCGTGACAGCCAGCTGCGGACGGGTCACCCCTCCTTTTAAGTTTTTGGTGCTACTGCTGTGCGGTTTCAGGATTACCGGCGGCAGATTAGTACAAACGATTACGTACCGATCAAGCAGCGGCGGCTTCACCCCCCCCCCCCCCCCCCCCCCCCCTCTCGTTTGCGTGCAGAAGAAAATCCCGGCGTTGGTGGCTATACTTGCTGAATGCGCGGGCGGCATGTTGTGAAACGGTTCGTGAAAATGGGAGTTGGGTGGGGTAGTCAGACACATTCTATTCGGAGGGTGGGCCATCGTTCTCGTCGTAACATTATTCCCGCGCTCCTGGTTTTGCTTGCGCTTGGCTCGACGGCGCTGCCGCCGCGAAATGATGGCACCTGTCCTTTTGGTACCCGCCTGGACGGCGATACGGGGGGCTGCTCTTACAAGGTGGCCCTGGCAGTGCCATATAACATCCTGTCTAAGGCGACACGTGCAATGGGTGCCTACCTCGCCCTGGACCACATCAACTCGCGTAACGACAGCGTGGTCACTGAGGCCGAGCTGTTACCCGATGGCTTTAAAATGGAGGTGGTGCTACTTGACTCCGAGTTTACTGCCTCCGGCGGCGTCAAAGCGGCAATGCAGGCGCTCGATAATGGCGTCGTTGCTGTGGTGGGTGCGTCTCGCTCCTCGGCTACCATCCCCCTAGCCAACATAATGCTTGTGAGCCAGGCGCCGGTGGTGAGCTACGCCAGCACTAGCCCCGACCTCAGCAGCCAAACCACTTACCCATTCTTCGCGCGGACCATCCCCACCGACGAGGCGGCCGGAAAGGCGATGGCGCGCCTCATGATGAGCGAATTCGGCTGGCGACGGCTCGGGATGTTGCACGTGGACGACGCCTACGGTAGCTCGTACTTTCAAGCCTTCCGCTCCGGCTGCGCAGCTGTCGCGCAAGAGTTGGGCCTCGGCCTGAACGAGTATCAGGTGACACCCAAACTTGATTCAGTCCCGAAATTGAGTTACATAGTCCGCCGATGACACTCTTTCGCCGTCTGACTACGGATGGAGCTGTGCTCGTTTAGTACACGAAACTTGTTAACTCGGAAACTCCATCCTCACTTTTTCTGCGTTGTGTTTTCTGTGTTTTGTTCATACTCTTTCTGCTATGCACGCGTGCACATACACTCATTACTTTTGACATCTACATTATTCAGGTGAGCAGCGCGGGCGTTACGCCTCAAAACATGGAATCCGCTATGCGACAGCTCCGAAGCCTCGGCGTGTACGTCTACGCGCTGGTGCTCATCGGCGACAATATTCCCAGCTTTTTGCGAGCAGCTGCGAAGCTGAATATGACCGGCCTTGGGTACACCTATATCACTGTGGACTCTGGTGCGTGGCTGTGTGTGTGTGTGTGTGTGTGTGTGTGTGTGTGTGTGTGTGTGTGTGTGTGTGTGTGTGTGTGTGTGTGTGTGTGTGTGTGTGTGTGGTTGAGTAAACTGGTGGGGACAGGTGTTAATCAAGATAATCTACATTCTACGAATCTACATACGCAAGTCTATCTATGTGTGTGAGTACTTGAGAGAGAGTGTGTGATTTAATATGCGCGCGCGTGTATGTGTGTGTAGCGTAATGTAGAGAGTTTGTGTGTGGCGGAGAGTGGTATGTTTCTCTATTTGAGTAACGACGTTTCTTTTCGCAATGACGACAATAAGCGCGCGCGCCCGCGTGTGTGTGGGGGGGGTGGGGGGTGGGGGGATGAGGGGAGTCGTGGGTGAATGTGCAGATGTGCTTACTTGCGTGTTTGAATATGCTGTCATGCGCATGCATGTGTCCAGATGTGACTCTGTGTGTGGCAATTTATGTGCAGACGTTTGTGGATGCTTATGCGTACGTAATTTCGTACGTACGTGCGAGTGTGCGCGAGTAAATGTGAATGGGTGTTTATGTTCCTGCGCTATGCCACGTGTGTGAGTGAATATATGTATTATGTATAGTTAATGTGCTAGGGATTCTGTGGATAATTTTCTTGACCGAGTTTCTATGTACCTGCGTGCGTGCGTGCATATGTGTGTGTGTGTTTGTGTGCGTGTGTGTTTGTTTGCATGTATGTTGACGAGCGTGATTGCTTGTCATTGAGTAACATCACATCTTCCTCTTACGCAATGTGACACGCATCACCTCCCTGGCTTTGCAGATATCACCGAGGTCCTACGCAGCCCCGACTCGTATGGTATCAGCGCGGACGAGGTGGTGCAGTTCTCACGCTCCATGCAGGGTTTTCTGCGGATGTATTTCGGGAGCATCATCGAACCTCAGTACAGCATTTTGCAAGAGGAGGCGGTGCGGAAGGGAGGGGACCTAATGCCGCAACAATTCCACGAAATGTTGACCTCACAGGGTGACACCCCTTCTCCACCGCTCCCCCACTACACACACAAAAATACACACGCACAAAATCACAGACAGTCAGCCGAAAGAATACACGCATACACACACACACACACACACACACACACGCGCGCGCGCGCGCATCAGTCCTAAAGGCCTTATCACCCACCACAAGCCTTTTGCCCACTGCAGGCGTAAATAAAGAAAAGTACTTTGCGCTCGGGCTGGACAGGGATATCTTTGCCGTGAGTCCGCCCCGCCATTCAGCTAAGAAGACTTTTATCTTTATAAAACAGTAAGTTGAAAGGTCTTGGAAAGACGGTCGCTGAGTTGGCGGTCATGGGGCTTGTGTGTGTGTGTGTGCGTGTGTGTGTGTGTGTGTGTGTGTGTGTGTGCGTGTGTAGGTTTACGCGTATGATGCAGTCTGGAGTGTAGCGCTCGCGCTGGCTCGGGCTGAGAAGGAGCTGCCTAACTGGCTTGTGAATGACTGCGGCATGGAGGACGCTAACTGTCAGGGGGAGGCCTTCATGCGCATCCTCCGCGGCTCCTCCTTCGTGGGTGCTAGCGCCACTGTCAAATTCAGCCAAGAGGTGAGCAGCCACGACGTCAGCTGCCCTTCCCTCCACCAGTAATCTACACGCTCTCGAACCGCACGAGCTGTAAGCGACACCCAGAACTGCGAAAACCTGATAACATGAAAGAATAACCTGATAACATGTTATGCGGCCATGAAATATTGCGATACAAATAATCCGAGTCGCGGCCATGCTATACAGCCTTGTCGCCGCACATGCTGCATACATGATACATAAACATTAAGTTTGGGAACGCAGGTGAACGAGGGCGAGGAGCCCACCCTGTTGGGCGACCGCGACGAGAGCTACATGTCGCTGCCGCTGGAGTTCTACGACTCGGAGTCGATGCGGTGGCAGCTTGCGGGTGAGCTGAAGCGGGTTGAGGACGGCGGGGAGCAGCGCCTGGAGGTGCACGACCCCATCAAGTGGCCGGGCTACAACCCCAACATTCCGCTCGATGGCTCCACTTGTCGGCCGGGACGGTGCGTGGCTGCCTCGTTTATCTTCAAGCGCACTCCTCCGAAACACAACGCACGCGATGAGCGTTGCCAGTTCTCCTTTCCAATAAACCTAATCATTATATACAATTGCAATCATAAAAGATTCAAAACTGTGGATGTGCGCTAATGAGGCGAATAGAAGTATTGGATGTGCGCGGGAGCAAAATTTAGAAATTAAGTTAATTAGCAATATATATGATATCCATAATCTCCGGAAGTGGTCTAGTTGAAAGTCGAGATTTGGGTTTTGTAATCAAACCGAATGCGCTGTCTGATGAAATCGCCGGTGCTTGACGAATCTTTCCTTTTGGCTCGGGTTGGTCTCGCATCATTTGCCGCGCTCGACATTTTGTGGCCACAGCAGTAGGAAGTGAACAATCTGCTTCTGTTCGCTGTTCCATTCTTTGGGAAATATGGTTACTCAACTTCAATTGCTGCTGTTTTGCATTTTACTTACAACCCCGCGTGGGTGGGTTTTGCGTTCCAGTCCACGCGCCGTAACCCGTCGTCCCTTCCGGATGGGCCACAGTCTGTGACGGTTTGGGCCTCCGTTCTGTGTTCAGTCGTCAATACTGCGCTTCACTGTTTCACGCGCAATCTTAGTTCATCTTCACTCCAGTTTTCGCTTGTGAATTTTGGAGATTTTTCTTTAATCCGCAGCTTGCTTTGCCAATCAATAGTCCGAATACTCCATGTGTTGTCCGTGATCGAGGTTTTGCTCTTTAATTTTTCTACTTGATTCGTTGCCTTTGATGCCATTCTCGCAAGTAAGCTGTTATCATAGGAAATTGTGAATGAAATGAGCTCCGACTAGATTAATTTGCTATAATCTGCGTGTGTGTGTGTGTGTGTGTGTGTGTGTGTGTGTGTGTGTGTGTGTGTGTGTGTGTGTGTGTGTGTGTGTCCGTGGGTGCGTGTGTGTGTGTGTGTTTTTGTCTGTCTGTCGGTGTGTTCGCATATCATCTGCTCGATTGGATTCCGTACTGCAAATGCGATGTTTTTAATTTGGTGTATAGCGCTCATTTATTGGGACACGGATTGGGATACGTCTTTAATTACTGCGCATCGGTTCGATGCGTACAGGAGAACCAATGGCATGATTTTAGTGATTACAAAAATTCATAGTGAGTGAGAAAGGGTGTGTGTTATTGTGCGTGCGCGCGCGTGTGTGTGTGTGATGTGTGTGTGTGTGTGTGTGTGTGTGTGTGTGTGTTATGTGTGTGTGTGTGTGTGTGTGTGTGTGTGTGTGTGTGTATGTGTTGCACGACTACAAATGGGCCTCTGTGGGTGAATTTTTTTATGATAGAAATACAAAGTTAGGGACACAGAGTGTGTGTGTTTGCATGATTACAAAAATATGATGAACATACACAACTACGGGCCAGTCGTTCAGAGTATTTACAAAAGAAGTAGTAGAATCCACCAGCAAAGAAGAAAAGAAAACTGGCACAGGAGCCTAAGCCCTCATGAGATGATATTTTGCATGGAAGGCACGGGTACCAATATTACTGGCGCAATCGCTACGGGTACCGAGGTACCCGTAGTGATATGTGTGGTATGAATGTGTTTTTATTGTCATGAATTCAGAGTGTTTTTCCCGTGTAAGGATTTATTAATTCAGAGTGGTGCAGCTTCTGTTGCCTGCCTCCCTGCTCCGCGGGCTCATGCTCCTCTCTCCTTCTGCTTATTTGCCGGAGGATTCCACTGCTTCCTGCGCAATTTAAGTTCAAACTTTTTATGTATTTTTCAATCCTTAGTTTTTTAGCCGATTGTTGCATGACGCGCCTTGCCACACATTATTTATGAATACTGTAAAATATAACTATGAAAATCACGTTATCTTGTATTACGGAGAAATTCAAGGAATCAAAGCAATTTATGTTTTCTTCAGGACCGTTCACTTGGGAGCATTGAATAGTCACTGCATTTCTATCCATTGATTCTCCATCAATAAAAATATGTATTGCATGCATTTAGACTGCCCACATGTATGTTTGAGGGCTCCCCCCCCACCCCCCCCCTAAATCCACCTAGAACCCCTAGAGAGACCCAAAGCCCTTTAATCTCCCTAAAGAATGGCGTCTCACTTTCGCTTGCAGGTATTTTAGCAGAGACATTATGAGTTGCGTACAGTGTAGCCCGGGCACTTTCACATCAGTGACAGGCGCCTCGAGCTGCCAACAATGCGACCCCGGCTTCTTCTGCGACCGTCCAGGTTGCGTCACATGCGATTCGTGCGAAGCGAATTCGTTTCAAGCTCTCCCCGGCGCCGCCTCGTGCGACATGTGCCCCGATAACACCGCCACCGACGTTCGGGGCTCCACCACCAAGGACAATTGCTTCTGTCGTGACGGCTACTACCGATTGGACGGTAAGTATGGGGAGCCCTGCTTCACATGCCCTCTCGGTGCAGAGTGCCACGGCCACGATGCCGCTCCCTTCGCCCGTATGGGATTCTGGGGTGATTGGCAGGCGGTGCAAGAGAGCGTGAGTGAGTACAGCCCAGCGGCCATCGCACGCATCGAGAGCTACACCTTCCATCACTGTGCCAATGAGGCACACTGCACCAACGACTGCGGCCTTGAGCTGCCGTCCGACAACGCAGTGATCGTCCAAATGAGCGAGAGCACCAAAGCCGCGCTGCGGGACTGCAGAGGCAACACCACCACCATCTGTGACCCCCGATACAAGGACAGGCTCTGCGCCGTGTGCTCCCTTGGTTACTTCTCACTCGGCGGCCAATGCCTTCGCTGCCTCGAGCCGTCCGTGCCCTTCGTCATCGGCTGCATCCTCCTCATCATTGCCGCCTGGTTCCTCATCAACAGGTACCCTACTTGGAACCCCGCCCCACGCTCCCTAACACCAACGACACCGACAATGAGCAACTGTCAAAGTCACACGCGTAGGATAGCGTTCACAACTCAAACATACGACACCCCCCCCAAACTTTTTGCGTTTGTAACACTTGATGATCTTCTTCGCGCTGTCATTTTTCCAGAATTGCTGCCGGACGATACGAGGCGGTGGACCTCATGCTGGTGACACCCCTCCCCTCGACCCCCCTTCTTTCCACTCGCATGGCATGCTTATCCGCACGGTGACACATATGTTTACGACGGGAATGTGGAGAATAATGGGCGGTGATGCACGGTGAATGTTTTCTGCCGTTCATTCTCGCTCTACTTTGTGTTTGTAGCCGAAGCTAACTTGTGTTTCTTGCGGCGCGTAGCTTTTCTTCCAGAACGCCTCCACCATTTCTGCCTTTTCTCTCCGATGGTCAAAGTTTCTGGTGGAGACCCCCTTTTGGGTGCTCGCAATCGTCAACTTTGATGTGGACTTCTTCAAGCCCGACTGCCTCAATACCCCCAACACCCGCGTGTGGTCCTTCGGCCACAGCCTGTTCTTGCAGTTAGGGCTGCCCATCATCGTGGGCCTCTACTGCTGCGCCCTATACGGAGTCAGCTGCCTAATCATCTCTTTGCGAGAGCGGAAGGAGCGGATGGGCAGTCTACCCGGCGCACCTCAGGTCGTGTCATCGTTGTTTTGCGGCGTCGAGTGGATAACGCGAAAGAGCGGCGCATTGGCGGTGGGCACCTCCGTCGGGAGCACCGCAGTTCGCATCATCGGCGTGGCCACCAAACGAGAGGAGTTGGAGCTTCACTTCGACAACTCCATCTCCGCCTTCACCTCCTTCCTCAACGTCGTTTACCATACCATGACGGCCAAGTGCCTTGAGACCTTCATCTGCAACACCCTACCCTACGGCAGCAAATTCATGGCATCAGGTGAGACACTCCTCCCCTCCCAATCTGTCCATCCGCTACACGTGATCGCCTCATTTTGCCATGGACATTTATCATCGCTTGTCTCGCGTCCTGCCTCCTGACGTGTACTGTGTGCTGCGTGGCGTCATCAGCTCCCCCAATCCCGTGTTGGAACAGTTTGCATCTCGGCTACGCCGCCATCAGTGTTCTCTTCCTCGTCATCTACACCGTCGGCATCCCTGTCACCTTCCTTCTGGTACGCCACCCCATCGAGTCCCACTCGCCCCATATTACTGCCAGATCAGCACAAATCCCCCACTCCCGCTCCCCCCCCCAACCCCCACCCCTTGCCGATGATCCTCATGGTCTTGACGCACCGCACGTGCCATGCCCTGCAGGTTCTCACGTACGGGAAGGTACACAACTTGTTGCGGTAAGGCGCAGGAACGAAACAAATCCCCAACATGCCCCTCCATCATGATGCGATGTGATAGTGTCTGCGTGCAGGCTCGTAAGTTTACCAGCCAGTTTCGAAACCTCGCTCAGTTTGTTGTCTTTCTGTGCTTTGCGTAGGAACGAGCGCTTCATGCGCAGATTTGGATGGCTCTACCTTAGGTGACGCCCATCACCACTGCTTCGCCTGTATCTGTTGACGCATTTCCTTTCTTAGGGCAGCTGATGGCGTAGGTGACTGAGTGCCACTGAGGCTTACTTGGCTGCAATTGTGTGCAGATATGAGCGGGACTGTTATTGGTGGGAGTTTGCCATCATGATGCGGCGTGGGTTGCTAGTGTTCACGTTGGTACTCGCGCAACGCATCCCCAGCCTTCAAATCATCCTCGGCATTGCCGTGTGCGTGACAGCCGTGACGATGCACTTCTACGCGCGCCCTTTCATC
The DNA here is from genome assembly GCA_026401115.1 of Tetraselmis chui. Taxonomy (NCBI): domain Eukaryota; kingdom Viridiplantae; phylum Chlorophyta; class Chlorodendrophyceae; order Chlorodendrales; family Chlorodendraceae; genus Tetraselmis; species Tetraselmis chui. The sequence continues at coordinate 21,831 of JAPMLY010000488.1, forward strand.
TCTTCTTCCCTCGACGCCCTCGAACAGTTCTCCCTCGTCTCCCTCGTGGGCCTCCTTTGCACAGGTGATCCCACACCACTGCCATTTCATTACGTCTCATGCTTGTCCCTCCTTATCCACGCTTCAATCATTTTTCTATGATCTTCCCCTCTACGAACTTTAGTCAAGGTTAGATCAGCCATAAAAGATTGCATGTATTCCTCGTACCCGTTGTTCTGCTCTCTTAAACATACGAGTACATACCACTGGGTTCACATTCACGCCAACAGGCGCGCACACTCGTGTAATATTCCGCTTCATAGACTATCAGACCCGGGCATGCACTCATGTGAACGCGCACCAACTCTTCAACACAGGGACACTTCAATTACACACACACACACACACATACACACACACACACACAGTTCAAGAGTACAGTTAATCACTTTGAAATACACTGCTATCACGCAAACACTTTATCACACACTTCCTTTCTGCCTCTTAGACCCCCTCAAACAAGCACGCACTCGCACACACACACACACACACACACACACACACGTGCACCAGTCAAATCACTGATACGTGGGCCGAGACCATCGATGCAACTCGACTTCCAATTGTTTGGTGATGCAAGATATTCCTTCCATCGCATTCAACTGACCGACAGTGTAATTGACCTCAACTCCGTCAACGCAGGTATTTTGTTTTACGACAGTTCCGCTCGCGAGACACACGCGTTGTGGGAGATCACCGTCACGGTGCTCGCCATGATATGCCTACTTGGCTCCATGATTCTCGTGGCAGTGATGGTGTACCGCGACGTGCAGCATGAGGAGGCCATGAGCAGTGTGCAGCAGAGAATGAGGCAAGGCATCATGGCCGTCCTGGACCTCCACGCCCCCTCCTTCGATTTCGGTCACGCGGCAGCAATGAAAGCACCCAATGCTGCGAAGGGGCTGGCGATGATCAAAACCGTGCAACGCCTGATTAAGTTTGGCGGACGGCTGTCGTCCTCCTCCTCGCTCAGCGGAGAGGAGTCGAGCCTCGCGGTGTTGGAGGGGTCACAGCACGCCCCGCGTCGCCCGTCTGCCTTTCAGCGCGAGAAGACGTGGACGGGTGTGAAGTCAGTGATCGAGGAGCAGCCGTTGGAGCTGCACCGCACGGTGGACACCGGGACCGTGGAGAGGTGGTTGAGCTACCTGAAGGATGGCAGCAGCGAGCACGAGTCGCGCGATATGCCAACGGAGTTGATGAAGATGGTGAAGGAGTCGCAGCCGAATGTGCTGAGCCATGTGGGGAGTCTGCTGGACCGCGGTCGACGGAGGACCGACTACACCGACGTCCTTCCCTCCCAAATGACACTCACCGGGGACGATATGCCGCCGAAGGCGCAGGTGGGCATGATTCGCTTCTGGCTGGCCAATCATTGGATGAACGCCGCGCTGGCGGACACTTCTCCTGTGTCGCACTACAGTGTGCAGCCGGAATCAGTCTTTTTCGGGAACTTGGTGGACGACAACCCCTATCTGCTGGACCATATGCTGAACGCGAATGAGGAGGAATTCGCCAAGATCAAGGTAGGGCCTGATTTTACCCTGAACACTGCGCAGTCTAATGTGTGATTACTGTGTGTGTGCGTGTTTATTTTGGTGGCGTGGATGTGCGTATCTTTGTTTGTGCGTGTGCGTTTATATGGGTGTCGTTCCTTTGTGTGTGTGTGTGTGTGTGTGTCTGTGTGTCTGTGTGTGTGTGTCTGTCTGCCTGTTAGTCTGTCTGTCTATTAAGCGCGCGTTTGTGTGTGTGTGTGTGTGTGCCTGTCTGTCTGTCTGCCTGTTAGTCTGTCTGTCTATTAAGCGCGCGTTTATGTGTGTGTGTGTGTGTGTCTCAGTGTGTATGTGTCAGTTTGTGTTTATAGCGTGGTGGGTTGGAAGCTTGATGTTTGTAAGTATTTGCTCCATGCATGAGAGTTATTGCGATATGGCGATCTATTTGAAACGGGGTGACTGTGGACACATTTTTAGAGCGGACCTGTTACACGATCGTGCTACACATTCTCTTGTTCAGCCCATGTCCTGCTAACTTGTGCGACGCCCCTCCGTCCCTGCGTCTCTTCCCTGTCGAACAGATGCTGCTCAACGACCTCCGTTGCGCCCAGGCCGCCATCGGCAAAGAGGGTCGCCTCGCCGGGATGATTTCCGACATCGACCGCGGCCCCTTCCTCGCGTGGATGACGGTTGCGGACCACAGCCACGTCGCCGTCGTCAGGTGAGGCGTCTCGACCCGAAGCGATGCCTCATAATGCCGTTGGAGAGACCTCGGCTAGATTGATACGTGCAGGGTCGTAATTATGTATATCTTTCTGATGTGATGCATGCAATCGCTCGTGCTTTCCCTGCAGGCTGCTGTTGCAGGACATGTACACGGCAAGTTACCAAGACACCGCCTCGTCGCTGTTGAAGCCGAAGTCGGAGGAGGTGCAGGGCAGCGCTCTGTCGCGATGGATCGAGCGGCTGGTCAGCCACTTTCCAAACCCTCACAGGTGCGCTGATAGATCATGGTTGCTCTTCTCGCTCTCGTACCCATGAAATAAGGTGTGGCGTCATGTATAGCGAGTTTCTCCAAGCGCGGGCTGATGCGTTGTTATTGTGTTGCGTGTCATGTCGTGAAGGTTTGGGTTCGATGATGACTCGTTTGATTGTCGGTCGAGCCCTGTCGGCGATGACGCGAGGAGACACGGGCGAGCAGGGGAAGGGGCGATGGAAGGGACGAGTGACAGGTCGGTGGGGATCCCGCCATCCAGCGACGGCGGGTCTGAGCACTTGTCTTCGTCTTCGGCACACGAGGATGGAATTCTGAGCAGCAAGGCGGCCTGGGCGCTGCCGATGGACGGAGTGTTGTTACCTGGGGCGATGATGGATCGAACGATATCAGAGGAGAGTGCACCGCTGCTGCCCGCGAAACTGATGCCGACGCCGGAAGTGTCGCGGATGCCAAAGTTTCAGTCGGACGAGGTACAGCCGGAGGTGGCTAGTACTGCGACGGAGTTGGACGCGGTGGGGGCCTCCTCGAGGTGGAACAGTAGGCTGTTGGCGTCGGCCGAGCGGGGCAGCCTCACGGGCACCACGATCGCGCACGCGCAGAGGGATCTGTTGGAGGGGGAGCGGGCGGGGCTGGAGGTGTTTGACGCGCAGATTCGGGAGCTGTCTGACTTTGGGTCGGAGGTGGAGGCGTACTTGGTGAAGCTGGAGCGCAAAATCGCGAGCAAAGGGGCGCTGACGACGGCTAAGAAGGGCTTTCACCGGCGTAGCTCCGGCAACGTGCGCGCGAGCCATAGAGGCATGATGTCGGTGGAGTCTTTGGTTGACGAATAGGACAACGATGTGGGAGGCACTTGAGACGAAGGAGGGACGGAGAGGGCGCGAGCTAGATTTTGACACGCATACACTTTCCCACTCGGACATGATGAATAGCGTTCCGCTCGTAGTGACATTAGCACATACGGTATTTGAGAATGTGACGATATGGATTCCACCTGACGTGAAATGTGCGGCTGTTGGGAGTGCATGAAAAAGCGACGACGTGTACGTGGGTAATAGCCGAGTAGTGGCGATGTTGGTGTTTACAATGTGAGTTGGTCATTGCGGCTCACTCCAACTCTTCGCGCTTGTCCCTTATTGTGCCTCTTTCCTGGGCGCGAGATTCTTCCAAAGGCATTCATGACCAGCGATTCATTTCTTTGCAACTTAGTCAAGCAAAGCACGGCGCCATGATGAAGTCGAGTATGGTGCACCAACAACATTGGTAGTGCATTCTAGACACCTCGTCACGAGTTTGATAGGCGGTTGGTGCGTAATCCCATTGTGGATGTCAAGGCGATGTGGGTTTTGTAACGTCAAATAAGTCCGGGAAATCGAGGGAAAACAATTTGTTCCATGTTTCGCATATTCGGTTAGTTTTCGTCGTTTGTGCGTTCTTACCGCCTACTAACATGCAACATCATCTCCACAATGGCGTGCTCGAGATGCACACTCAACTCATCGTCCGCCACGGCGGTGGGACTCGCCATTGCCGCAATATGTGTTTCATTGTAACAAGTGATGTAGCAGTAGTGAAAGATGGTACAACTTGTATGAATTTCGTGTTTCGCATTGGCGGGCGGCTGTGTTTCCATCGGGAAGGCCATATTCAGGTTACAACCAGGGTTGGGCATAAGACCCCATCCGCAATTATTGTAATTACATGTGTTTTTACCAAGGGGGGGGGGGGGGGCACATAACTCAACCAAGGAAGTAAGTGAGAGGGAGGAGCGCAAGAGGATATATGATAAATGACCACGCAGGTGGTAACTAGACTAATGAGCTGTCCTATGTACAGTTTACTATAGGAAATACAGATTTCTTACAACAAAATGCATTGGAAACTGGAAAACAATAAACCGCCAATCAAAAGGGGAAAGGGAGACAAAAACCCGCACATGCCTAAGCCCGAAGAATAGGGAAGCATACCATAGCATCGGCACTGCCCTCCTGCAAAGAATCGCAAAGATAGAAACCCAGAGTGCCATGAAGAGCAACATAAAGACGTCGCACGAATTCTCGCCGCACATCCCCCAAACATTGTCGAAAGGGAACATAAGTAGATCGACGAACGAGGTGTTGCATGCGGACGTAACTGTCAGAACGCAGTGAACGAGAGTCAGCAGCACCCACGCCATGGTCTCGACGAACTGCCACCAATATAGCACGGCGATTAACCAACTCAACCGCCAAAGCGGTATATATTATGACATCACATTACTAGTATATCTGAATAATAACCAGTTAGTGCTGTTGAGTTGCTTGCTACAATGTCACCCGTTTTTTATGTCACTTCCGCATAAGAGGAAGTACTTCCGTTCCGGCGTTAGTGGATTAGTCATGAGGAAATATGGGCCTATGACCAAACTTGGTCAAAACAAATTCACCTAGCTTACGACCTTTCTTGGGCAATGTGAACTGCATGTGCCAAATGTAGTTTTCAGTTGTAACAGCATATCATATTATTGTCAATAAAATGCCATCCATATATTGTCTATTTGTGCAATGTGACCCCTTACATATGTAAAAGGTCACATGTGACCCCTTACTACAGATAACGCTTTTTTCTAATGTGTTCATTGGCATGATGTTGGGAGCTACCTCAAACATTTCGTCTACAAGACCATCTTGACCATGTGCAAAATATTTTGTTGAAATTGGTGCTAATCTAGCAAAGTACTGACCGTCGGAACATGCCGTGGTCGGGGGGTTTCATTTACTTCAACCTCGGCGCACCGCCATTTTTCAATACTTGCCATGCGCGCAGAATTCTACGTGTACGATGTTCAATACGCGGAGGCTGTGGCATTGGCCATCTGATTCGATGTTCGAGGTACCCATGGGTGGTCTAGATTAGGGTTTAGGGTTTAATATATTAGGGCTTGTCCTAGTGTTGCCCTTCATTTAAAATTATGATGCCAATCAAGCATGCATATATCATACATACCATATGCATATGTCGGGGTCAAGATTGGCCGTTTTGTTGGACATTATCATGTATTTATTTACAAGCCCCCAACACAAATAAATGTAAGAGGCCACATGTGGCCCCTAACGATGCCCCCCCCCAAAATGTCCCAGAACTGCGAAATTTTGCCGCATGCCAAAGAATTCTGTTCTGCTGATAGTAACGATGGTATCCATCAAAATCTGCGTAATTTTGATGCCGGATGACGAAGCTACAGTAATTTCCGTAGTATCCCCCCAAAACCATCATTTTCCATCCACTCACGCTGCTCACACCCCCGTGTACATGTCACTTGCAAGACATCCAAACTCTTGATATTTGGTCTCGAGTCTTTTGAAATGGACACAACTAGCCTAGAGGAGCAACATATTCTAGAATGAATGAATTATCAGCTTTTTTTCGTCTGACTGTAGATGATGGCCCAAACCGAATGGGAGGGGTCGCATGTGACCCCTTCCACGCGCAAATAGACAATAATCTGTAAATATACATCATGGTGCTGTCTACGAAAGGGACACATACGTGCACAGGGACGAACGAAATTTCTGAGCATACCTCTCGCGTGGCAAACAACGCTGCATTTCGCATATTCAAATTTCAACGCGTGCTTTTCTTTGCAATGGATGTATGAGGCTAAACGTGCTGAATAGCAGGAATGACGCCATCATCCGTTACAGCAGTCAGATTGCAAATACGTCGGTCACAAGTTGCGCATATGGCAGAGATGAGCATAATAATTTGTGAGGAATCTAAAGCAGCGAAGGGCCAAATACAATTCCGAGATTAGCATCCACATATCAATTATGCATTTGGGGTAGCTCCATCCAGATTACTTCAATCGAGTGGCCTCGGAGCTCACTCGCGCCCGACACCAGCTCGCTGCAGGTTGATAACAAGCATAACACCGTATACTGGCACACTCAAACAAGCTCGCGTAAGGATGAATGGGACATCAGGATGCACTAGTGCCAAACATTTTGAGCTAGAGCGCATCATACATTCCCCCCGCCCATCCCCACACACAACCCCTCGCAACGCCACAAGCAGAGAGAGGGAGGGGTGACATCCCGATAGCTCGCGGCTTCCGATGCTTCAGAGCACTTCGCAGAGAGCGCAAAATCAGGCAGACCGCAATATCGGGTACTTTTTTATTAGAAATGTATGAAATGACACCTTTTAGGAGCCACGACGCCAAAGACAGTGCATTGGGTGCGAGAAATCTAATTGCTATTCAAAGTAATGTACACGTATGTCATAAGTACAAAGAGCAGGCCTGTGGTCCACAGCTGGCAGCACCCCAGCCCCGTCGTCAGTGCTTCCTCTTCTTCGCCTGCTGTAAAATCCACTTCATCCCATCCTAACAGTCATCACACAAAGCGGGTCACCACAGACCATGACTCACTGAACAACTAACAGCAGCACTGGCACGATCCACGCTATGTAATACACGATGCGCACATTCCACGTCGCAGTGCATGTGTATCAATTGGATAACGGGCGCACCTGGATGCCCTCCCCCGTCTTGGCGCTGCACGCCGCCATCTGCCATGCTCGCCCCGTGATGGCAGCATCGGACGCCAGCTGCAGTTTCTCTGCAACCTCCACCTGACAGCAAGCAGGCAGGCAGACATCACATGCACATAGCTCACTGAGCCTTCATCCACACGGCATGCCATCCCTGAGGCTTCTCGCACGCAGGATGATGCGGTGATGGTGGTGGGGGCGCGCTCACCTTCGTCAACGCGTGTGCCAAGTCCATCTTATTTGCAAAGACAAGCAAAGGAATCCCCTGAGACAAAAAACGTATCTCAGCGACCGGGATGTTGAATGGTCCTGTGAGGTAGGTCAGGATGCAAGCAGAGCATTATGAGACATGAACGTGAGGCCCACCTTGAGGTCGCTGTGCTCGAGGGTGGCCAGCAGCACCCTCTGAGCCTCCTTCAGCTGACTTGGATCCGCAGAGTCCACAACAAACACCACCCCCTGCACGTCCTTGAAGTAGCACTCCCAAAGCGCATGGTACTTGCTCTGCCCTGACATATCCATGACGGTGAGCTTTGTGGAAGAGAAGCTAAACTTATCGACTGAGAAACCGACCGTCGGCACCGCCTCGCCCTGCTCGCCACACAGCGGCAATCAGCCGCGCGTCAAAGAGCATCCACCGCACATGAGATTCATGACAAGGAGTTTGCAGCTGCCCGGCCAACCTTTTCAGGGTGAAGCGTCGTGATTATCGACGTCTTCCCGCTATTTTGGAGGCCGACCACGATAATACTTGCTTTCACCTGCGAGTACGGAAGTGCGGGACACCAGACGCCGTCACATCCCCTGTCCAATGCCCGGCGAACATCTCTATTCCGTGCACTCTGCACGTATATCTAGCTGTGGCTGTGTTACCTTCGATAGGCCCACAGCTTGCATGAACTTCCCAAGCACCCCCATTGCGGCACCGCCCCCCGACGGCGCCCTCGATAAGGCGGCTTCGGCTAGCTCGAAACTGTCTCACGAGGCCGCGGGGCTGGCGCTCCCGACCTCCCGGCTTGAGTGCCTCAATCAACGTTGCGTTACGCTACGTGCAGCGCGGCCCACCCACGCATATCTAATACACACAGTGTGTGCTGGCGCACGACGGACTCGCACGCGATCGGTGCTTCCTGACAGAGGGCTCTCGACACGACGGCGCTGGACGCAGGCGAGGAATGAGTCAGAGTAGCGACTGTCTATGCTGCTTGTTGACGAAATCCGGTCACGTGCACTCACTTGCTGCGGCCCCATCATGCCCTGCCGATACGCAGGTACGGGTACGGTACGATACTGGTACAGGTACCTCGTCTATTATTCACCGCCGCGATTTAGTGGCTGTCCATGCGCGGCGCGGCCAGATCATGGTACGGGCACTGTAAGAGTAGTAAAAGGCAAATATGCTGCTGCTGCCCTTAATATAGTCAGATTGGTTTTAAATCTAGAGGTTTGCAAAACTTACTTACATATGAACGCAAACCTGAACGGTAAAGCGTTACTGTAAAAGCGGCGCGTCTCACCCAGTCCTCGAGGTGACCCTCGAGGACTGAGGAAACGCCTAGCGCAACGCCCCATGCCCTGCCCCCAGCAGCACTAGCTAGCGGCAGCCCCTTAAGCCGGTGCAACCCCCGAGCACTGGCACTCTCTGCTTTGCGCTCGCCCATCTGGCTCGCGCAATTGCAGTCTCGACTCTCGTAGTCGAGCAGGGTGTCAGTTTTACATCGCCTCATGCGCACTCGAGCGTCACGAGACACTTCCCCCCGTTCTAAGTCGCCGTCTAACATCATGCAGCCTGAGCCGTCGTCCTCCGCCCCCGGAGTCGACCCCCTCCCCTCTGTAATCGAACAGCGTACCTCCGAACAGATTCAAAGCGCGGTTTCGGCCCTCGAACTCCGATTAGCTGAGCAGATTCAGGCGTCTAACACCGCCTTACTAGCCCAGCTCGAACGTTTAACAGGCCCGACCGAGCTTCCGAATCAACAGCAGTCCATTCCCCCTGACGCGACCATTGCGACTGAGGGTGGTAAGGCAGCCCCTGAGCAGCCTATCGACCTGCTGAACGACGACCCCGAGCTCCACGAGCCCGAATTCGTCGATTTTGCCTCCTACGGTAAAATCATTCCGGCCGGTTTGGAGCGACCCCCTCGCGACATCGACGAACCTCGTCTGTGGACGCTAACGGACGACACGGCCCGCTTCCTCAACGACCGGAAATCTCAAGCGGGGTACGACGAGTACCTCCACCTCGGGTGCTATGCCTTCTTCGACAGCTGCGCCAACGCGGCAATCAGCGAGGCTTTGGACACGCTGTCAACCGGACCTCCTCTACCAGCGGAGCAGGCGGCGGCCGTTGCCCTCATCCGAGCGGGTCATCGCACCCACACAGCGACGGAGGAGGCCGCCCGTACTCGACTGGGCTTCCTCCGCCTCACCAAGGGCGGACAAACGAGCTCGGATTCGGACCGAGTGTTCGCAGAACTTGCCCACGAGCGTTTCTGCCGCCCACGCCCTACCGCGGTCTCGAGCGCACTGGACGAGCTACGCCAAGCGTTCGTCGATCGGACCCTCGAAGTCAGCCTACATGCCGCCAGCAAAGCAGCTGCTGGAGCAGCGTTCGCTCGAGTCACGCCGGACAAGCCGCCCGGACAAGACGCCAAGGCCAAGAAGGCAGCCGCCGACAAGCGCAAGGCCGCAGCAGCAGCAGCAGCAGCTGCAGCGTCCGGGACTAAACCCATCGACGGAGCGAAGACCACCAAAAAATGATGGTGTGACCCGCCGCTCCGATTCCTGCTCCCCGTCCTCCAACTACATGCGTCACCGCGTGCGGCTAAGATGGCGGGAGTGGGAGCATATCGGCGCGAGCGGTCAAGTCGTGAACTGGATCCGCCATGGCGTGCGGGTCAAGTTCAAAAACGGCCTACGTCCCCGACCTTTCAACCACGGTGTCTCCATGAAGGACGCCACTCAACCTCAACTCGACTTCCTAGCTACGGAGCTTCCACGCTTCGAGGCCTGCGGAGCCTGGGAGCGCGCCTCCAACCCTCGCTACGTCTCCCGAATGTTCCTCGTCCCGAAACCCGGTATAAACAAGTGGCGGCTTATCATCGACCTCCGCGAACTCAACAGCTACTGCGCGGAGTTCAAGATGTCGTGCGAGACCCTCAAGCACTTACGCCACTTGTCCCGCCCAGGCGACTACTTCGTCTCCCTCGACCTGGCGGACGGCTACTACACGCTCGGCATTCGGGAAGAGGACCGCGACTTTTTCACGGTCAACTACCGCGGCGAGCTGTGGCGCCTCGCATGCCTACCAATGGGCTGGTCGGGGTCGGCTTACTATTTTTGCAAGCTAACCCAGGTGTTCACAAACTACTTGCGTCGGGCGCCTACCCCGATGACCGCCGGCTCCGAGACGCCATACAAACCGTCACGACGTTTCCTCCGCAACGTCCGATGGCGCGGAGTACGACTGCTACCTTACATGGACGACTTCATGTTCATGGCCAGTTCGTACGACGCAGCTCTACTGCTACGCGACCGCATCGAGACCCTCCTCAACCGGCTAGGCCTCCAGCGCAATCCCGACAAAGGCTTGTGGCAGCCCACCCAAGTGGGCACCCACCTCGGCATGACAGTCGACCTCCTCAAAGGCGAATTCCGAGCCCCGATCGACAAGCTACAAGCCCTCGCGAAACAAGCTTCAGCGTTACTCGGCCGCGCAGCTACTTCCGCTCGGTGGCTACCCGCCAGACAACTCGCAGCGTTTGCTGGCAAGGCACAGTTCCTCTACCTCGCCATCGCACCAGCCCGCTTCTTTCTGCGCGAACTACACTGCGTGCTGGCTACGCGAACTGGATGGGGCGGACGTGTACGGATGACACATCAATTACGCCGCGACCTCGAGTGGTGGCGCACTGTGCCCAACCAACACAACGGCCGCTCCATCTACAAACCGATCGAGACCGCGTACCTACACGCCGACTCAAGTGGTTACGGGTGGGGCGCCGTCCTGAACGACAACCCTGCCTACCAAGCCCGCGGGTTTTGGTACGACGACGACCGCCGGCAACACATCACCTGGAAGGAACTCCGCGCCGTTCGTCTCGCGATCGAGTCCTTTTTGCCACAACTCCGAGGCCGACACGTCCTACTACACGAGGACAACACAGCCGTCGTGGCTACGCTCTCCAAGTTGACTACGCGCTCACCGGTCATGATGACCGAATTGCGCAGGCTCTGGCACTTACTCGACGTCAACGACATCCGCATCCGGCCCCGCTACATCCGATCAGCGGCGAACATCTGGGCCGACAGCTTAAGCCGGGAGCTCGACCGCGACGACTGGCAGCTCAACCCTCGAATATTCGACTACCTTCAGTCAACGTGGGGACCACACTCCATCGACCGCTTCGCGTCAATGGAAAACGCTCAACTCCCACGTTTCAACGCCCGATGGCGCGACCCCAAATGCGAGGACGTCGACTGTCTACACCTCCCGGACACCGCATGGCAACGAGAGATAAACTACTGCAACCCCCCGTGGTCAGCCCTTCCCGACCTCTGTGCAAAACTACGCCAATCAGGAGCAGCGGCTACCGTCATCGCCCCGTACTGGCCTCACGCACCGTGGTTTCAAGACCTCCACAGCTCAGCCGTCGAGACTATTCACTACCCCTCGTCGCGAGACCTGTTCTTTCCCGGTCGGCTAGGCTCACGCGAGGGGGTCGGACGACCAGGATGGAGCGTCGTGGCTTTTCGACTGCCACGCCGGCCTGGCTCCACACTCGCAGGGGCGCAATAGGACGCACGCTACGGACTGCAAACGCCAGCCTCACAGACCTACGCGCAATGGTTACGCAAGCGAACAAGCCCACAAGGCCTGCCCGCTACACCTTACGGACACCCGACGCACACGCACCGTGGACTGCTAGCATGACTACCGGACTGCGAAACCTGTTGGGCACCGACCTCATCGGTACCACTGCGCTACACCTGTTAAGCAGCTCCTTAGCCCCGACCACGTACGCCAACTACGACAGCGGCTTGCGTCAATTTGCCGCGTTCTGCCACGAGGAAAATATTCACCCGCTACAGGCTACTACTCAATCGGTCGTTCGCTACACGGCCTGGTTGGGATTGCAAGGTACTGTCGCTGCCGCATCGCTACAGCAGTACTACTCGGCGATCAACAAGTTTTTCCGCGACCACCAACAGCAGCCTATCGCCGTCGGCGAACTCTTGGCCGACGCGCGTCGCGGACTCGAGATGCAACAGCAACGACTACATGCGGCGGACTCGCGCCTACCGTTACCAGCTCCGCTCGCCCTCTCGCTACTCACCGCGGCCGCTACGCTCAGTACGCACCTCCAGTGGACTCCTACTTCCCGCCACCTCATCGCTCGTTTTCGAGCGCTGCTGGCAGTTTGCACTACCTATGCGTTCTTCTGCCGGGCCGAGTCGGGAGTAAGGTGTTTATCAGGCGACCTTGTCGTCGACCGACCTTCGCAGAAAATCTGGCTTTTCATACGCAAAGCTAAGGGCGATCAGAGACGCAGCGCGGTCGACAAGCCTATCCTTGCCATCCCAACTACTGCCAATCCGGTGCTGGCCGACCTACTGGAATATTATTGCACTCAGCGGACCGCCTACTGCAAGAAATTCTACAACAGCTCCCCTCCCGCCGCACTATGGAGCTTCGTACCTTACGAAAACTCCAGCGACTGGCAAGCAGCTGCGACTCTCTCCGCCTGGCTCCGCGACGCATGCGACGCCGTCGGCGCCACACCTCCGAGCGGATTTAAATGGACATCGCACAGCCTCCGTAAAGGGGCGGCCTCCGCCGCTAGTTGCATCGGGACCCCACTCCACGTCGTCAAATACATGGGTGGTTGGGCCAAGAACAGTTCTGTCACAGAAGGGAAATACATCGACCCTACCATGACCCCATCCCCAGCGGCTTGGCAGTACTTCGGCTGGCTCGTCCCCGCTAAACCGCTTCATCAAGACTAGGCTGCGCTAAACCTCCGGTTTATTACATACTGGCAAAACGTGCCCTCGGGTAAATAGTCAGATTGGTTTTAAATCTAGAGGTTTGCAAAACTTACTTACATATGTGACAGAACGCAAACCTGAACGGTAAAGCGTTACTGTAAAAGCGGCGCGTCTCACCCAGTCCTCGAGGTGACCCTCGAGGACTGAGGAAACGCCTAGCGCAACGCCCCATGCCCTGCCCCCAGCAGCACTAGCTAGCGGCAGCCCCTTAAGCCGGTGCAACCCCCGAGCACTGGCACTCTCTGCTTTGCGCTCGCCCATCTGGCTCGCGCAACCCACCCACCCATCCCATAATTAACGCTAATCTTCCCCCAGGCCAGGCCTGTGGTGGTCTTTTGGCCAAATTGTAAGCAAGCTGAAATCTTTGGCAAAACGTGCCCTCGGGTATAATATACACAGGTAGGTACCGGTACATGTACATGTGGCCCATCTGTACATGCAGGAACGGATCTTCCTTGGTTACAAGAAAAACTAGATGAGCACGGACAGGGAAAGTGGGAGGGGAAACAAAACATGCAGGAACGTGGACAGGGATGATGAGAAAAGGAGGCGGGGGGAAGGGGGGGGGGGCAAGAGAGCAAGATTAACAATATAGTATAAACAGGATTCTTACAAGAAAAAGGCAGTGGAGGCCACCAAGCGAGAAGTCGAAAGCATGGAGAAAGCTACGCCCGGGAGGGGGGTGCGCTCGCAGGCCCGTCGGCACTCACCCCAACCTCCTCGTGGTGGGCGCTGGTAACCCTATGGCCGTGCCATGCATGGCTTGGTTGGGGACCAGGCGGGGTGAAATCCGGCAGGTGCGATCCGCGGATCGTGATGTCGAGAAGCCTTTGTGCGGAGGGCTTTTGAAAATATCATATGTACAACAACGTCAAGATCTCCCGCTCGGCTAGTCCGATATTTCTTTTCAAGGATGGATACTCCTCAAATACTCTCATGTCCATGGGTGGGACATATATATGATGCGTACTTCGGCGGCGAGGAGGGTATTGACGGATCTTAGTTGGTGGCGGGCGTTGGAGTAGGCGGCGGACAGCCGGGAAGCAACGCCATGGCGAGGCGTTCGTTGCCAGTGATTCTGTCGACGAGTCATGTGATTTTCGAGTCTCCCTTGGGGGCGAGGCGAGAAGCGACGCATGCCGGAGGAGGGTCGCAGCCGGAGGTGCGACACGGTCTGGCGGCGGAGGTCCACATGATCGACCGCCGCCATAAAAACCCGGTACGGAGGGGTTTTGAATAGATATTTCCGTACCCAATATCCTTTGCGGAGTGGCGACTCGATCAGCGAGTTCGCCCAACTCCTCCCCCAGTCGGTACCCAGTTCTCGGCACGCTGCCTAAGGCAGGGTGCCTAGGGCTATCGCACCGGCATTGTGTTATACATGCGGCCCCCTTACAGCGTAAACCATTGTGGGAGGGTACGAACGGATTCTGCACGATCACACGGGTGTGGGAAACAAACGGAGACGGACAAGGGATAGGAGAAAATATGGCGCGGAGGCAAGAGCGCCAACCAGACACCGTTTGGAGCTATGGGCTTCCTTTCTTCCCAGCACCCGGAGGGGAAGGGAAGTCTAGGCTAGGAGGAGAGTTACGACATGAGGAGCATCGACTATCTCGGACGGGGCAGCGCGTGGATCGGGACGGGACCGTCGACGAATCTAGCAGAAGCGACGTAACCGATAGTACGTCCTTCTTTGGAAAAGTACGGATTGGAAAGGAACATGTGCATGTAAAGTGTCATGAATCGTACTGCTACATGACAATACTCGTGAGACTCGTCCCCTCTCCCTATTGACATATTGAGAGGCCAACCGAGAGGCTGACCTCGCGGTAGGTCTTAGGGCTCCTTTCACGAAGCTTCATTGGGACTCAAGAATGCGCGTTGGGTAAGTGTGCAAGAAGTTTATGTATACGCATGAGTTTGGGCAAGTGCGTGCAATTGGGGCATCTCCAGAAACAACGTATCACTCCTTCGTTCGATGTACGTCGTTCAGTCCGTGCCAAACAAGTGGAATTTCAGCATGGCTGAAGTGGGTCATGACCTTTCCACGACATCGGTGGCCCCCGGCGGCGCAGCGCCGGCGGCCCTGGGGATGACCGCGGGGACAACCGTGGGGCAGGAAGTGAGGGAGTCGGGGGATATGCTTGCGTTATCAACAACAAGGCGGGTGGGCATGGCAAGGCATGGTGGCGGGTGGCAGTCCGAGGGGGTGTTGATAATAGTAATGGGGAGGCGAAGGATTTGATGGATGTATTACCGAAGTCCACAGTGATGGTCTCCCATCGGCCGCCGTTGTGTCGTTCCAGTAGGAAGGGGAGCACATGTAGGGCGTTGTTGTGACGGTCTTGTCGGAGACATGACATCGAGGGGCAGTTACCCGTCATATGGCCGTTGCTGCTGACCTTTCCGCACATGCAGCAGCGAAGGGAAGGCTTGTACTCGAGGAGGCGAGTGTTGTGGAATCCACATACTAAGTCTTGCTTTTGTGTGAATTGGATGTGGGTGAGTGAGGTGTGTTTGGTGTGGAATGGGAAAGCTGCTCCGTCGGAGGTGGCTTTGGCAAGTAGGGCGCCGTCTTTGGTGGTGTGTGAAAGGGGGGTATAAGGGGGCGTCGTCATTTGTCCAGAGACGCGGCTCGTCTAGCATTGAGAATCACGACGCGGCATGTTCTGCATCGGAGAACTCGCTTAGGCGCGTCATCTGGCTAGTTAGATTAATTGTGCGTACTTGTACGTACCAAGAGGTATTGGTCGTACAGTATGCATCAGTACCCTTATGAATATTGTAATAGCGACGTAGCCACGTTTGTACGTCCGTCCGATGGAAAAGCACGAATTGGAATTAGTAACGAGTACTTGTACAATGTCTAGCAATGTAATGTTGCAAGACTGTACTCGTCACACTCGTACCCTCCCCCTTTTGACAAATCTGTGAGGCCGCCGCGAGGCAGACCTCCGTGGTCTAAGCTCCTTTATTGAAGCACTTACTGGGACTCAGGAATGTGCGCTGGGTAAGCGTGCATGAAGTCGATGTACGCCCGAGTCTTGGCAAACTAGTGCCATTGGGGCGTGTCCAAGAAATCTTGTAATGTTGTTGTCCGGTGTACCTCATTCAACCGGTGCCAGACAGGTGGAATGTCGTCATCACTGAAGTGCGTCATGAAGAGCAGATATTTGCCTCGTCGCCCATGTAGCGACTTGATGCACACAACAGAGATGTGCGAGACGTCAAACTCCTCGTCGTCTCCTTCAAGAACAGTCACCGGGACAGCTTGTCGTAGCGGAGTGGTAGAGCTGGGTCGTAAATTGTTCACATGGAATACATGATGTAAGCGTATTATCGCTTGAAGTTTCAATTTGTAATTGTGTTTCCCAATTTGCTCCTCCATTGTAAAAGGTCCAAGCTGTCTGTCTCTGAGTTTCCGATTCGGCTGTCCACGCAGAAAAAATGTTTGTCGTGACGACTGACACTTTGTCTCATGTGGCGAAGTGTGGCGTTGTAGACGGTTCTGTGCGCGCTTGCATCTCGTCCTTGTGTAGCTGTAACACAGAGCGTACCAGGGTATGCACTTCTTGTAACAATCTTAACCGCTATGTTGCATCTTGCGAAACTGGAATTGTCGGTCGCATGCTAAACAACAGGTCATGAGGCTCCTCGGGAGAGAATCCAAAATAAGCCTCGAACGGTGTGTGTTCAATTCCGAGTGCACGAGAGGCGGTGTACGCAAATTCCACTTGTGGTAGTAGAGTCGTCCAATCAGAGCCATCATAGCAATAGAAGCAACGAAGAAGCCGCTGAAATGTGTTGTTCACTCGCTTTGTCAGTCCGTCCGTCTCTAGATGTCGATTGGAAGACATGTTCAAGCGCGTTCCGAGGCGTCGCCAAAGTGTCTGCCAGAAGCCACTGACGAATTTCGGGTCGCGGTCACTGACTAGCACACGGGGTAGTCCATGTAAACGGTAGACTCCCTGTAAAAACAAAGTTGTAGTTTCTTCGGCAGTAACAGTCTCTGTAACACGGCAGAAAATGGGCCATTCGACTTAAATGGTCTACCACAATCAGCACAATGTTAAAGCCATTGCTCTCAGGCAAGTGTGTCAAGTAGTCAAGACCAGCTGTATGCCACGGTGTGAGTAGAACATGTAGTGGGTAAAGAGTCCCAGCCATCTGCGGTCGAATCTTTGCTCGTCTACATACGACGCACGGCTCACAAAAATCTTTCACATATTGGCGAATTCGTTTCCACCAGAATCTGTCGAGTGCTTTAGCAAGAGTGCTAGCGACTCCTCTGTGACCAGCTGACGAACTTGCGTGCAGCTCTGTGATCAATCTCAGTCGGAGCTCAGAGTTCTGTGGAATACAAAGGCAATCGAGGCGCCAAAAATATCCATCTCTGGCTTCAATCCGGCTGTCTTTCGTCCACTCACCCTCGTCCCCATAAAACGAGTCTTGGGAGTACCCCTCGCGAATGAGATCAACGAACTCATGGCTCAGCTACAACGCGTTAACAGTCAATAAATTTGACTGTGCGTCTTCAAACAGCAGCTGGGACTTCCGTCGTAATTCTCGATATGACGGAACCTCGCCATCCCAAAGTAATGGAACTGTGGCTTGAGGTACGAAGTCGGGACGCCGGGTTAACGGGTCAACTTCGTTCAGAGCTCCCTTGCGATATGCAAGTGTCGTCGAGCCCACAAACGGTTGCAAATCCCGCAGGTATCTTGCTTGCCGCTTGTTCAACTTGTTGTTCGGTTGCCTGAGCAGATGTCGCAGTGTGTCGTGGTATGTTACGACAAGGAACTTAGAGCATCCTTCAAGATAACACCTCTAATACTTGACAGCTTCGCATACGGCCAAAGCTTCTAAGTCGTACGCAGAGTAAGTGTTACCACGCTCAGCTGGATTCAGCTTACGCGCCCAGTAAGAGAGTGGTTGAAGACCTCCTCCTTGGTCTTGCAACATGATTGTTGCAATCCCCATTGTTGAAGCATCTGTAGCCACGGTGAACGTCGCGTCCGAGCCGACCTCCGGAAGGATAAGGCATGGCGCAGAAATGAGCCGTAACTTGAGAGTCTCGAAGGCTTCCAAACAAGCAGGCGCCAGCATAACCTTTTGTGGCTGGGACTTCCGCAGTAAGTCCGTCAATGGAGCCCTAAGGTCGCTGAAATGATGAATAAATCTGGCATAGAAGTTGCAGAATCGTACGAAACTGCGAACCTCCTTCTGCGTCGTAGGCATTGGCCAGTCTGCAACGGCCTCGACTTTCTTCGTGGAAACCGAAATTTTACTAGCTGACACAATGTAACCGAGATACTCCATCTCTTGAAGGCCGAAGAAGCATTTCTTAAGGCGTAACTTCAAGCCTTCCGCCTGAAATCGTTGTAAAACGAGGCGTAGATGTTCCAAGTGTTCCTCCATAGTGCGACTGTAGATAAAGACGTCATCGAGGTAGACAATTACGAACTTGTGTAAAAAGTCGCGAAGTATGTCATTTATCATCCGCTGAAATGTAGCTGGCGCATTGCACAGTCCAAACGGCATGGCGACCCATTCCATTAAGCCATAAGGGGTCTGAAACGCCGTTTTGTGGATGTCCGTGTCACGCACTCGAACTTGACATAAGCCAGAGGCGAGGTCGAGGTGGGTGTAAAAATTCGCTTCCTTAAGCTCGTCAAGCGTGTCGTCCACACGCGGAAGCGGGTAAGCATCTTTACGCGTAACCTAATTAAGACCACGGTAGTCAATGCACATACGTAGAGAGCCACCAGCTTTACGCACAAAAAGAATTGGCGAGCCGAACTCACTGTAGCTGGGACGGATCAGACCAGCCTCCACGGCGTCTTTGAGCTGTCGGTTTAGCTCAGCGTGCTCTGCAGGTGACAATATGTTTAGCCGTTGACGTCGCATCGGGCTAGTTGTTTCAATGGGATGATCCCACTGTCGGCTTACATACGGAGAGTCAACATGTTGCATTAACTCCGGGAAGTCATCGTAGAGTAGCGACCGGAAGCTGTCATGTTGTTCTGCTGTTAGCTCCTCTCCAGTGTGAAAGTCAATCGGTTGGTCATCGGCTGGCGTAAGTTCAATGACGTAAAATTCAGCATTACGTCCTCTGCTGCGGCGCGTCTTGCGCATGAGTTTCTGAACTTTAGTTTATGACATCAATAGACACTCAGGGCGTCGTTTCTCGAGTGGAGTCTCCACTGTTGTGCCGTCCATTAAAGTAAAAACCTTGGTTGAACCAAATTGTAAAGAGGCATGTTCGTCACCAAGCCATGGTAAACCCATGATTAAATCAGCAGCACGTAAATCACGTAAGACGTAAAAAGTCCGGTGAAATTCGTGTTGAGCCAGCTCAAAAGTAACATCGCAAAATGTCGAAGAAGTCACTCGTTGTCCGTTGGCAAGTCGAACATGCGTCTTGGTCACACACTTTCGATTCTGTCAAGCAAAGCGTCGTACGAAGTCCTCGGATACAAAGTCAAGAGTCGCAACGCAATCCACCAAGCCAGAAATTTGGTGTCCGCCATCGGGAGTTTTCACAGTTAGCTCGGTTCGAATTAACGGTCGAGCTTCCGTGAGGTCAGTTAATAGGGCTGTAGCTGGTGGAGAAAATTGTCGCAGCGTAGCGATGGACTCTTCCGCGTCGACAGGAGGTACATGTACCGAGATGGGTTGGTCAGATTCTGGAAGTGAAGTCGGGTCGTAAAAAGCACATTCAACGTCGATTAACCACAGTTGTACATGCCAAGGAGCTGGAGCAACCACCTCTTGGTTCGCGGGGTTCTCCAGTGACTGGCGAGTAAAAAGCTGCGTCCGCGCTGGGAATTCTTGGTAGAGTTTCAAGTGCTGAGTCAGTTGAGCGATTTTCGCCCATTTCGGTAGCACAATAACAGCCATCGTAGATGTCGGAGATGTTCGACGACAATTCTCAAAATGCTGTGCTATCCGTTCAGCCAACTCCCAGGGTGTATTAATGAACACCCGTTCTCTTGACAAGTCCCTCTCAAGAATCGAGTCACTCGGGGAACCGTGAGGTAAGTCACCGTGCGAGTTTAAACCCTCATCATCAGCACATTTCTCCAATGTGAAGTTGAATCGTGCATGCAGAGGCTCAAAAACAGAGTCAACCAGTTTCCAATCAATTGAACGTCTGGTTACAGGTTTACGACTATGTCTCTGCTTTGTCTCACGACGACGACGACTTGCGACTAAAGTTACATGTGTCGCGATTGTAGTCGATGGAGATGTCGAAGAGAGATCGACGACCTCTGTCGCTAACATTGTTTTAGGACGAACAGTAGATGTAGCCGGCTGCTCCAGTTCGGTGGTAGAACAGCCTTGCCACCATCATTGCTTCTTGGACTGCGGTACTTCCATGGGTGCCTTGCCCTTCAATTCAGGGCATTGAAAAAGTCGGTGTCCCTTCTTGTGGCACTTGAAACATAGTCCCTCCTCCATATGCCTCTTGCGCTCCTCAGTAGTCATCGCATTTGCTATGCGCTGAAATCAATTCGGCCAAAGTTTCAAGACGGTTGACCACGGCCTCCACCATGATTGCCGCCACGTCCACGGCCTCGACCACGGTCACCACCATTGCGCTTCCAGATCTTAGAGGCTCCAACGAGTGGGTCATCAGAGTTGCGTTTCCGAGTGGGTTGTCCGTCTCCAAGTGTTGTAGATGGGCCAACTGTAGACCGCATGCCACCGAGTTCCGGCGAATATGTTACGACGTCATTCAGGAAATTTTGCAGCTCCACTAGAGTAACGTTCTAACCTTTCTGCGACCGGTGCGACTTAGCTTGAGTCTTCAATGCAAAGTTCGCATGTCCATTGATAAAGTGCACGCACTGCACATGGGTTGTAAGATTCTGACGTGACCGACGTAAAAAGTCGTCGAACTGCTTGGTGTAGAGAGCGTAACTCATGCTGCCTTGTGTAAGGTTAGGCAAAGCGTTAATCGCATCATCTTGAATGTTCGGGAGAAACGTAGTCTTCCGTAGCTCCGCGACAAGCATATCAAACGTAGATGGGATAGCAACTTGAACTTTCCGATTCAGTCACAAACCATTCAGATGTCCTGAGAACTGTGAAGTAACCCAGATAACCGAGTCGTACGAATCAGCCGTAATGCCAAGCAAGAGAAAGCGCTGAGGTTGCGCCTCAAGCCAATCCTCTAGGTTACGGGCATTGTCACCTGACTGAAAAGGGGAGGTAATCGCAGTCTTCCGTTGAGTCTCCGTAAGGGTCACGGGTAAACTAGCCAAGTTCCGCGTAGGCATAGGCGTTCCCACATGTAAATCAGTCAGGGTTTCACCACACAGTTGATTAATGTAACCACGAATAAGCAGCCATGCAGGACCAAAATCGACCGATGAAAACCGGGGGTACATGAAAAACTGTCTCGGAATAGACATGTCGTCATGAAAGAGTGCATGAGACGAGTAGACTGCACGACGAAAAATCTCCCATTGAGTCACGTAACCGAAGTGAAGTAACTCGCTTTTATGTTTCACAGCATGAAGTAACCCCGTCTTGGCGGGCGTAAGATTCAGACCACCGATATCAAGTGTTTCCGGAACGACGTAAGAACCATCCGGATTAATCGTCGACTGAGTTGCAACAGCCTGCTCGAGCTTTTGTGGGGAGCATGTCGAGGTCTGGGCTGATTGGGTCGTGGTTGAATATGATGAGGTGATGCGTCCATGGAGTGGGTCCAAGCGTGGGCAGGATGGGGGTGGTTGCAGGGGTGAAGCCGTTGTTGAAGGCCGTGAGTGCGGTGGGGCCGGAGGGGGTCGTACTAATTGCGTCGTGGAGTGAGAGGCATGGGGCCCACTGCATTTTGTGGAGGCGGGTAAGGTCGTGGGTCTATCCGCGGTCACACCAATCGCATCGCCATATGTCGGGGCCTTTGTGATGGGCGGCAATGTGAGTGGATGGCGAAGTGCGGGCATGTGCGGCATGTGGTAACGGGTTCAGGTTGCATGGGTTCGTGGCAAATACAACAGTCCGAATGCATGGAGGTGGGCAGACATACCGGGGTGGGCATGGAGGACAT
Source organism: Tetraselmis chui (assembly GCA_026401115.1). Taxonomy (NCBI): domain Eukaryota; kingdom Viridiplantae; phylum Chlorophyta; class Chlorodendrophyceae; order Chlorodendrales; family Chlorodendraceae; genus Tetraselmis; species Tetraselmis chui. Next base: position 43,993 of record JAPMLY010000488.1, read on the forward strand.
GAGAGTGAAGCCATCATTGAGTTGGAGTTGGGTATCCCATTCAGTGAGGCGCTCGGGGGCCCATTCCACCATGTATTGTGCTGGACCGTATTCCGCGTCTTTGTGTATGGAGCGAATGCGGGTAACGTCGCATGGGGGATACGGGGTTTCCGAAGGCGAGAGATATTCGACTTCGATAGGAGTGATGGGAGCCATGTTGGAGCGTCCCGGGAGGCGGGGCTGGCGGATACCGGAGGAGATGGTGGGGTGTGGCTTGCTAGGTGGGGGACGACAAGAGGGAGCCATAAGGGGTGTACGACTATGGGGAGGGTGGCTTGTTTAGGGTTACGTCGGGGGATAGGGATGCGGTTGTGGATGGTATCGAGGGTTTCGGTAAGGATAGCGGTGATGAGGCGGACGAAGTTGGAGATGGGGTCGGATTTGTCTTCTTCGGATGTGGAGATGGCTTTGTTGTTTTTGATGAGGATGGAGGAGTTGTTGGCGGTGAGGAGGGAGTTGAGGCCATGTGGTGATGGAGTTTTTCAAGAGGGGAGTGGGTCGGGGTAGGAGAGATTCGTGTGTTTGGCGGGGGGAAAAGTCCCAATAGGCTTGCATGTAGGTGTGTGGGTCAATAATGTGTGTTGCTTTGTCTCGGAGTGAGGAGAGGAGTGCGGAGTCTTGCTGGGTGTAGTGGTCTCTAAATGTGGTGGCGATGGAGTTTGTGAGAGTGAGGGCGGGGACTTGGTGGAATAGGATCCCGGCGTCGCATTGGGCTTGGACAAGGCAGCGAAGGCTAGGCGGGGCGTGGCCGGGACATGATGGAATCTGCCGGCCAGTGATTGTGTAATGTGGAGATGGTGTGTCTGTGTGACCGGGCCATGTATCCGCGGTACCCGGGTGTGTTCATGATTTTGTGTAGGTGGCATACCGTGACTTGCGCGAAATATGCTTTGAGATATGGGACGCCGTAGCCTACGTCGGTGGTGGGGCGGTGGAGGGCTATTCGGAGGAGGTTATGTACCGACGGAACCGCGGTGTGGAGCGCTCTACATATTTGTCCGTTGAGGGTGTCTAGCTGTGAGTTGGTGAAGAGGCTGAGCTGGAGGGTGAAATGTTTGCCGATGAGAAGACCGCGGATGACTCTGATTTTGCGATATTTTGTTGGGAGAGAGGTGGAGAGTGCCTTGATGAGGGAAGCGGGTGTGGTTTCGAGGTCGTGCCAATGTTTGGTGAAGGCGAAAGTGGTGTTGAGTTCAACCCAAAGACCTCGGTAGGTTTCCGAGGGACTGATGGTAGGGATTGGTGAGGGTTAGCCGCGGACGGAGACGTGTTGGGTTTAAAGGCAGGCGTCGAGGAGGGTGCGGTTGGCTTGGGAGAGGGCGTTGTCCTCGCTCAAGATGGAGCATGTGATGCAGCATTCCTAGACATTGACGGTCATGCCATTATATAAGCTGAACACTGACAGTTCTTGTAATTGGGTGGGTATGTTGGTGGGGGAGTCAGTGGAAAGGCTGAGGTCGTCGGCAAAGCCGTGACCCGGGTAGGTTACCGTAGGTTCGTCGGGGGCTAGAGTCGGTTGATGGGGCTCTATGTCGGTAGCCCCGGCTACTGACCGTAAGCAAGCGTAGGAAGGGTTCGAGGGAGAGGGTAAAGAGAGAGGGGAAGAGCGTGTCTCCTTGGAGGGTGCCGCGGTTGATGTAAATGGAGAGGGTGGGGCCGTATGGGGTGTTGTTGTCAGTGGTGCAGACGCCGTAGAGTTGTTCGCATGTGTCGACGAAGGAGGGGTGCATACCGAATTGGCACATGTGTTTGAACATGATGCGGTGGTCGGCTGCGTTGAAGGCTCCTTTGAAGTTCGCGTACATTACGTAGATGTCTTTGTTGTATATTTTAGCATCCTCCATCATCATGATGATGGATGCGAGGGCGTCGGGTATGTTGTGGAGGAAGCGGAATCCATCATGTGGGTCGCTGAGAATTCCGTGGGTTTCCGCGTACTTGGAGCCTGAATCTTTGATGAGGGTTGTCCGCAGTTTTAGTAGGTTATTCATTAGGGCAATTGGGCAGTAGTTGTCGAGGAGGGAGGGGTCGCCTTTTGTATAGTAGGCAAGTAGTGCCCCGGAGGGGGGTGCACTCGCAGGCCCGTCGGCACCTACCTCTACCTCCACGCGGTGGGCGCTGGTAACCCCGTAGCCGTGCCATGCATGGCACGGTAGGGGGCTGAACGAGGTACCGACAGCTGCGATCCGCGGGATGAGGAGCTGGCGGGAAGCCATGTACGGAGGGTTTTGGAAAACATAATATCCGTACACAAGCACAAGGATCTCCCGCTCGGCCTGTCCGATATATTTTTTCAGCCACTAAATGCTCACATATACTCTACCGTCACGGCGAGAACGATGTCTGCGGATTGTTTTTTTGGCGAGGAAGGGTACGGACGGATGAGCGGTGGGACGAGGGTGTTGGAGATGGCCGCGGACAGCCGGGAAGCAGCGCTAGGGCACGGCGCTCGCTAGCAGCCGCCAGCCATGCAATAGCTTTAAGTCTGCCCTAGGGGAGAGGCCTGAAGCTACGCAGGAAGGAGGTAGGTCGCGGTCGGAGGAGCGGCACGGTCTAGCGGCGGCGATCCTTAGGATCGACCGCCGCCTGAAAAACCCGGTACGGGGGGCTTTTGGAAAAAGTATTCCCGTAGCCAACATCTATTGTGGTTCGGCGACTCGATCCATGTGTCCGAACCACCCCTCCCCTAGTCGGTACCCGGTTATCGACAAGCTGCCTCAGGCAGTGTGCCTAGGGTTATCGTAACGGCACATTGCTCGTATAGGCGCCCCCCTAGCAACGTAAGCCACCGGGGGAGGGTACGGACGGCACCAACGCGATCATACGGGTGTTGGAAACAGACGGACCAAGGACATAAGACAGGAGAAAATCTGGCACGGAGGCAGGAGAGCCCGCCGAACACAGTCTGCAGCTTAGTTATTTACTCTTCCCAGCCCCTGAAGGAGGAGGGAAGACTCGGCTAGGTGGCGAATTGCGTCGGGAGGACCACCTACTACCTCGGGCGAGGAAGAGCAAGGATCGAGACGGGACCGACGAAGAACCGAGCGAGGGGTTTTTTCACATGCCTTTCTCCCTAGCTCCAGCACGACCGGAGTCGCACGGTACCCGAGGTCAGGCACGTTCGCCTCGACAAGCTCACGCTGACGAGCCTCGCTGATCAGCATCCCCGTAGCGGCTGGAGCAGGCCGCGTATCGTGGAGACTAGCGATACTTTTTATTTCATATTGTATCCAAAAATCATACGTATAGATAAAAAAATAATAAATAACTTGTTACTTGTATGTTTTGGACGGTATCGTCACTGCCAATGGAGAGGTTGGGATTAGTGGTTCACGGTATGCTCCAGCTTATAAGTCCAAAGATAATTGGCATTGAACGGGGGGGCCAGAGACAGCAGCCGGTTTATACCGGTATTGTTGTAAACAATTTCATTTCATAGGCAGGTAGTGTTGTGGCACCATGCGGGGGGTGTGTACGAGTTGTAGGCAAGGAGGGAGAGGAAGGAGTATAGGGCGGCGTGGGTGGCGGGGGGAAGGAATTTGATGATTTCGTTACGGATGCCGTCGGGGCCGGGGTCTTTCCTGTGCCGAGAGAGTGGACCGTGATGTCGAAGGTGTCGCGGGTATTCATTGAGGCGATGGTGGTTGTGGAGTCGCCTCGGGGGTGATTTCGAAGGGGTGTGGGTTGGTTGGATGTTCCCACGGGGGAGGGGGAGTTCGAGTGGGGTTGCGCGGGCTAATGCGGTTTCGACCACGCGACAACTATTTGGTATCTACTACACCCATCCCACCCCCTCCCCCGACCGCCGAATACATCCCCCAACCTTGTTTAGTGAAAGGAGACCACCAACTTGCCCAAATATATCCCCTTATATTAGGCGGTTGCATGCATGCTTTGCCAACTCTAAGACAAAGCCGTGGCGTGGCCGCCGAGAGCACCAAATTCCGTGACCGCAAAAGGAATACTTGGTGTGTTGGGTTCCGCAGCCCCTTCAAATGTTTATCGAACTTGGTCTTCTCAGTACGGCTACACTCCTCCACAAAATTCCGGACACGACTTCTTTCCTTCGCATGAAAAATGCAGTGATGAGTCGATATATTGACAAATCTTATGAACTCCTAGGAAATGCTTTGGCTTCCAAGATATATTGCACAAATAACATGGTGAGACGAATGAACATGAGTGTATGACCGAATGGAACGAAAATTTGTACTCATGTCAGATGATTGTCACGGGGAAGTACAAGCTCAAACTTATTATCGGGTATCTAATATAGACATTTACAAGAAAGGCAGTGAAAACCACCAAGCAAAAAGGAGCAAGGAGGAAAACACCCACATGACTAAGCCTAAAGAAGGCATGCCAAATCATTCACACTGCCCCATGCAAAGCGTCGCGACGATAGGGACCCGAAGTGCCATGAACAACACCAGAAAGACGTTGCATGAGTTTTCGCCGCACATCCCCCCAAAAACGTTGAAAAGGAAACAACACTAGGGCGACGAGCGAAATGTTGCGTGCGAACACAGTTGTAAGAAATCCATGAACGAAATTTTGCGACACCCATGCTAAGGAGGCAACGAATTGCCACCAAAATCGCCGAGCGATAAACCAACTCAACCGCCATATGCGCCAACCGGCCCCCATCCTCCAAAGCGAAGGGGCAGTAATCATGGACCGATTGGAATGAAAGCGTGCCAAGTAAAGCGGAAGCTCGAAGGTCCGCATAGACTTTTCCATGTTGAGCTCCCAATGCAAGACTTCCCGGGAGTGGGAGACGAGCAACTATATGAGGAATATTGATGTGCGTGCGAGCGCTTGTGACCATCACATCGACAAGAAGATGACGGTGTGAAGCACTAAAGTCTAACCAAACCGCATCCCCACGTCGATCTCGAGAAGCTTCCGACCGAATGCGGCGGACCTCGAACCGCAAGTCCCGCCCCTTGGTAGCCCCAGCTTCAAGCATTAACTCTTATTTAAGCACGTGGACATTATTCGGTATCCACATTTTCCTGTTGGTTTTTTGTAAAAAATGAATTTCTCGCTATATTTTTAGGCCACACAAGAGTGCCAGCGTGGCTCATAGCGATGCGTGGCGATACCACAGCAGAGTTAGGAGCGCGTGCAGCAGAGGCAGATAAAGCTTTGAGTTGCACGGCGCTGCCCTCCCATTAACAGCACACCTCCTCCCGCACTCGTGTCGACGTCCACAACCAGAGAACGCACCCACAGGACGTTACACCCGTCTGCCTCCAATCACTTCCCTCTCAGTCTACGACACACAATGACAGCCCTCGCCTCCACATCCGCGTCCGCGCTCTCGCGCCCTAGCAGCATCACCCCTCTCCGCAGAACGGTGCGCACCGCCGCACAGTCCTCCTCCACCGCTGCCTGCCGAACACACTCGCCCGATTCACTTCCGACACACCACCCTGTCTCCAATTGTGGTCATATTTCTTAGAATAAGGCTCATATTTTCTGGATTTTTGCGTCCACTTTTTATCACCCTGAACTAGGTTCTCGGCTCGCTGAACACCTCGTCCGTCGCTCAACACCTGAACTATTACAATCGCACTCAACACTACTCGCTTAACCAACTTATTAGTGGCCGGAGGGCACAGGTACCTTGTTTAAGCTCGATGTCTACGAAGCGTTATGTCAAAGACCACTCACTCGCAACGAGGAACCATTCAGATATGAACTTGCGACTCTTTTTATCGTCCAGGTCAAAGTGTTTCGCAAGGTTTTCACACCTTTCTTTTTGCTTGCGCTGTCGTTCGGCTCGTTTCGTATAAACCGTGAGACTTGTCTGGTGCGTTTCTGAAATCGCATGTACGTCACTGCGTCTAGGCTCGCCTGCAGCGGCCCGTGGCACGTACGCAGCTCCGGAATGTGCGCAGCATGGCCGGCATGATGCCCGACAGTATGGAGCCGACAGCCGTTGTGATGCCCAAGCCGCCGTCACCCGCCACCGAGCCCACCGAGGAACCCGACTTCTCGCCCGCCCCCTACGGCTTCAACTACAACGCGGAGCGCCTGAACAGCCGGGCCGCGATGATCGGCTTTTTTGCGCTGCTGCTGCTGGAAGCGGTGGCAGGCAAGGGCCTTTTTGAGCTAGTGGGCATCGAGGTGGGCAACGGCATCGACATTGGGTTTTAGGCGGTGCGCTCTTGTAATTGCTGAACTCTGAATGACACGCATAGCGTCATATTGGGCCTTCATTTCACACAGCTTTCTCCCCCCAAGGAATGATAGCACAACAATCCCAACATCTGCATGCAAAGACTGCAATCCCAACATGCCCCATGCAGCATTCGTGCATTGATCGACATCACATTTTCCTTAAACAATAACTTCTCAGAAAGGATGATAAACTCCTTTTGAGAAGAGGAAGGATCCACGGGAGGCTTTTTCTCTGTTATGTCGTCCACGTTGCAGCGGGGGAGAACATGGGAGAAGCAGAATGAAACACGATAATGGCTACTTTATCTTCCACATTCGTGTGTGTGGGATTCCGTGCTGTTTGCATGGATACCCGCAGGCATTGGGAACCAGCCGCCACCCCTCTCCAGTAAGCTCAGCAAGGGAGTAGTACTGACCGATCTTGTAGGGTATGTCCTGTGTGTCCTGCCTGCTCCAGCAGGACCAAGGCACCAGCCGGAAGTCCAAACTGACGCGGGTGGAGTCGGTTGTGTTTGGCACAGTGAAGTGTGCGCACTGGTTCATGTCCCCCAGGATGCCCTCTGCGTAGTCTGCCTGCAGAACAGCCACCGACACACTCATGCACAGAATCCACATGAAGAGTGAAAGAGGGATAGGGACTAGCACGGAATTCTTTCATAGCGCATCGAGAGCGCTGTTACCTAGGCATGTGGGAGGGCGAGCATCCTCAAGTATGCAAATGCTTACCTCCACTGGTTGAAAGTCCTCTTTCCCAGGGGCCGTCTCTATGTGGAGTGTATTATCCCCCTGGGCACAAGTTAATGGAACCCATGCATTGACAGACCCGCTGGGGTGGCCGTACGCCTGATCGATGTGGGGGCGGATGGTGGAGAAGTCGCAGGGCTGACTGATGCGCACGCACGGGAATGCCTGGAACAGCAGGCGCGTCTCGCCCATCTGATGCTGGAATATGGGGGCTATATAGTGTAAAATAAAGGAGGTGTAGAGCTCATGGAAGGGTTCGCATGCAGTAGGGTCTGTCAGAGGGGCGAGCAGCTTGAGTTTGGGCTTCAGTCCAGAGGCGGCCCTGTTTTCAAGACCCGACACCGTTTTGTGAAGGGAGCTGAGGTCGGTAGTAGGGGTTAGTCCTAGAACCTGCACGAAGGTCTCCCTCAAGGGCCACTTGGTTGGACAGTAGCGTAGCTGGAACATATGAGGCAATCCATGGAAAGGTTCCGGCGTGGTGTCGGCGTCGCGGCGACGCAGTTCCTCTCTCGCGGCGCGTACCTGCTCCATGTGCGCCTCAAACCTAGCCTGACGCTCCTGAACGTCGACCGTCTGCGACCGCCAGGTGCCCTTCACCGACCACTCACTGTTGGGCACTGCGTCTTTCTCTATCGCGGCGGCCATTTCGAAGAGCGACTGGTCGTTCGAGGGCTCCAGGTCGCCGTCAGTGGCGTCGGGTAGAGGAGCGGTGGTGTCGTTCCTCGAGTTGGGGGGCGCAGGCTAACATACTTTGCTGCACTTGTCGCGGCGAAATTTTACGCCCGATCTAAATGTTCAAACGCCGCGATAGTTACGCTACGGTAGTTGTGCGGTGGAGAGCCAGTGGCAAGAGGATGGCCGTGAATTCTCGTTGGCCATGGTGAGGTCGGCGGCGGTCGAGAGTGCGTGGTGCTCATCTTGTTCTTCTTGTAATCATACATATAAAATGACAAATATGTTGCAGTGATACTATAGCTGCCCTGGGTGGGGTCTTTCGGTTCTACTAAAAGTATTTTCATTTCTTACAAGAAAAAGCAGTGGAGGCCACCAAGCAAAAAAGAAGAAAGGAGGAAAAAACCTAAGCCCGAGGAACGGTCTACGTCTTTCGGTTCTATTCATCTACGAGTGCCCCCCCCCCCCCCCCCCCCCCCCCCCCCTAAAAAAAAAAAAAAAAAACAAAAAAAAAAACGAGTGGCCCGTCATTCTTTGTGCTGGTCGTTCTTTATTGTATTTTTCTAATCATGTACACACATACCCTATGTCTCTCACCCTGTATTTTTGTAATCATTCACATAATCCATGGAGGCCCATAGTCCATTTATGAATGTCACCCTTTTTATGTCCGAAAACTCATGTACATTTTATTGGTCATATTAAAATTTTAGAGGTTTAAATTACACTAGGGGCGACAATAGTCGGGCGTTGCCACGACGTTACAAATTCTAACCGCTAGAGTACGCATGACACAATGGTAAAAACACCGACACGCGTTACCCCTATATGACGCTCCGTCACACAGAGGTCGTCCACCTTTTGCCTTTGCGCGAGCACAGCTCACGCAACGGCATCTAGACTCTAGCAAGCTCCTGAAGGTAGACGGCGACAAGACGAAACCAACGGCCCCTACCAAGCAGCATAACATTCCGTAAGTACATGCCGACGCATTATATGAGGGTGGGAGCGTGGATGAGTACGTCACGCATGTATCTGCTAATTCGGCCAAGACCGTGTACATCGACCCGCGCGATTGGATCGACTTACTCCCACGAGCGGTCAACGACTTCTTACCGTCTGTCAACGCTTCTATACCGGGCATGTGGACGCCTCGACACGGCGAGACAGACATGTTCCTAACCCAAGAAAAACAAACTTCCTCCCGCGACGAGTATCAACACCTAGCGTGCTATGGCGTTTACTCCGCGGCCGCGGACGCGGCGCCCGAAACAACTATGGCAACGGGAAAAGACGCATCCTACCGTCACAAAAGACAATAAATAGATCCGAAGTACTACTAAAGTACTATTGAACCACATAACGGGGATGGGTCGGCAGTTTGAATGAACTACGCCGACCGTCTTCGCTCCGGGCATGGCCTCCCGATGAGCGACAGACTGGTGGACATAGGGCCCGTTGAACAACAAGCACCGTCCACTTCTCCCCACCCGAGCCTAGCTCACCCAGGTCAGTGGATCCGTATCGACACCAGACGGTACACACCGCAAGGCGCAGCTCACTGAGTTTTGAATTTCATCTCCCCGACAGCTCTCGCGCCACCCACTTTGAAATCCGAAAGTGTACCCACTCTAGTACTACGACCAGACACAAACAACCATCGCTTACAAAAGCCCCCCCTCCCCGGGGACGGCGCGTCACACCGCGCTCCACCGAGCGTACGCACGTTCACGTCCGCCGCCAACATCCTCCAAACCCAGGCCCCATCTGGCCTGGTTGTGTGCCGCCAACACACGCAACCTCCTCGATAACACAATATAACCCAACAAAACTCCACCCCACTCTTCGAACTCCACTCGAACACTATGTCCTCGTCGCTTGACCTTCTCCCCACTTACAGACAGGTGCTCATGCGGGACCGCCCGGAGCATGAGACCTATGTGGACCTCTCCAACCCCAAGACTCGCCTCGCGTGACACCCACTTGCACCCTTCTTCACAGTGCCTCAGCCGCCCCCGGAAAGGCACCACTTGGGCACTGCTTTGGACCCCTCCCCCGGTCGAGGACTCCAGACCCCTGTGGTCCTGGCGCCCCCCGGTCAACTAAAGACCTCGGGCCGGGCGACGACCTCCCTTCCCGTATGACCGACTCCTACCTTCTCACATTCCAGTACTCCACCTCCCCCCCCACATCGCTAGATTCTCGCTCCATGGTATGTTCCTCCCGGACTCAACCCCCCCCCCCCCCCCCCCCCCCCGATACGGTGACCTCGGCATGCTCGGTTGTCCGACGCTGACTCCTCGAAAGTGTCAACCGGATCACCGACCTCTCTCTCCGCTCAACAAACTCGATAGGTCGGGACCTAGCCCACCACTCGCGATGGACGGCGCGAACCACCCGAACCCCCCACCCGTCAACCCGTCCGTGTTACGACGCCACCCCCTTGCCTAACGACCTCGTATCGGGCTTTCAGGAGATACGACTGGACATTCCCACCTCTTGTGTACCAACTCACTTCACAGCAACGTGAATTCCACTCGCCCGGTCTGACACCACCCACCGCAGCGCTCCCCTCCCCTCTGCTGACAAAACTGAAACAGCAAAAAGTCCAGTTCCTCCGAGCAGCTTCGATCCCTCTAGTCTCAGGTCACCGGATTAAACTTCGCTCCCCCCCTGTTTACTGACATATCCGGCCGAGAAGCGATCGCCCTCCTACATGACCTTTTCACCTCGTACATGTCGACCGAGCTCGCCCCCGCCGGTACCACCCAGACGACCCCCCCCCTGTCATGTGGAAGACCTGCCTGAATCGGTCCAATTCCTCCTTCAACTCGCGGACGCGATCCAGCCCATGGACGACCCCACTCCGATCGAGAGTGACCCCTCCTCTCTGAGGATAAATATCCTCCACCTGCCCAATAACCCCATATTTTCACAGTCAGGCCCAGTGTCACTGAACATATTTCATACTTCACTTCACGAGCCGGTACCCCCCAGCCCCCATCTTCACAAACTCACCATCACACCCCCCCGGTCATTGGACACGTCCCAGGCACCTCCTGGGCTGACACATGCCTCACCACAATCCTCGTCTAGTCCCGCCAGACCCTCTCCCTACCCTGCACCAACGCTGACGGCGTCATTCCCAACACACACTGGTTATACACACTGCTTCACCAAGCAGCAAAAGAATTCACAGCCCATCACACCCCCTCCACCTCCACCTCCACCCCCCACACCCCTCTTGACCTCACACACCACACCTCCCTCCAAAAATTCCCGGACGGCTCCTACTTCCGCTCCCACCCCTCTTCCTCCCCCTCCCCAATCATCAACACCAGCATCCAGATTTCCCTCACCACAAAGATGTACTGCATTCTCATCTCCATCAACGGCACAGCCACAATCCCCCTCCGCCACACATTCATCCACAGAGGCGCACACACCCAATCCTCCTGCACCCTCACCATCAACCCCCACCACTACTTCACCATTGGACGAGCCCGCCTCTCAGACCCCGCCTTCGCTACCCCCCCCTCCCCCCAGCCCCTCACTCACTCAAAACGCAACATCCTCTACCGCAACTCCCCCACCCTCCTCCTCCAATGGGCTCACCACCTACAGAAATGTGACGTCTCCAACCGTTGGCAAGTCGAGACGTCCGACTTCTCGATGATGGACGCCGACGACGACGCCCCCCTCGACCTCACCTCCCTCCCCGACATTCAGCTCTCTTCAACCACCCACGCCCCTGTCCCCACCCAGTCAAACACCCTCCACCACTCCCAATCTACCCACCCAGCCCCTCCCCCCCCCACGACCTCCCCTCACACTCCTCACCCGCTCACCCCCCCCCCTCCACTCCCCACGATCACAGAAAACTCCACCGACCCCATGGACTCCTCTTCCGCCCCCCTCCCTCACCTCAACCCCACCCCAACCCACAATAGCTCCGCCGCTCCTCCTCCCTCTCCACCCGCTCACTCCCTCCTTTCCCCCACTCGCCAGCCCTCCCTCCCCCCACTCTTTCCCACCTCCCCCACGCCCGACCACGTGAACTCCCCCCCTCATAGCCTCCCCCCCACAGACCCCTCCCTCAAACCCGCATCCCCGGCCGGCATCTCCAAACCCTCCCGGCCCTCCCGCAAGAAAACCTCTCCTCCCCCCCCCGTCCCCCCCCCGCGCTCCCCCGCACCCTTGTCTCAGCACCCCCGCGCTCCCCCGCACCTTTATTGGCTGGTCATCGGCTGGCGTAAGTTCAATGACGTAAAATTCAGCATTACGTACCCTGCTGCGACGCGTCTTGCGCATGAGTTTCTGAACTTTAGTAGATGAAATCAATAGACACTCAGGGCGTCGTTCCTCGAGCGTAGTCTCCACTGTTGTGCCGCCCATTAGAGTAGAAACCCTGGTTGAACCAAATTGTAAAGAGGCATGTTCGTCATCAAGCCATGGTAAACCCAGAATTGAATTAGCACCACGTAAATCACGTAAGACGTAAAAAGTCCGGTGAAATTCGTGTCGAGCCAGCTCAAAAGTAACATCGCAAACTGTCGAAGAAGTCACTCGTTGTCCGTTGGCAAGTCGAACATGGGTCTTCGTCACATACTTTCGAGTCTGTAAAGCAAAGCGTCGTACGAAGTCCTCAAATACGAAATCAAGCGTCGCATCGCAGTCCACTAATCCAGAAATTTGGTGTCCGCCATCAAGAGTTTTCACCGTAAGCTCGGTTCGAATTAACGGTCGAGCTTCCGTGAGGTCAGTCAGCAGGGCCATAGCTGGCGGAGAAAATTGTCGCCGCGTAGCGATGGACTGTTCCGTGTCGCGAGGAGGTACATGTACCGAGGTGGGTTGGTCAGATTCTGTAGGTAACGTCAAGTCGTAAAAAGCACAATCTGCGTCGACTAACCACAACTGTACATGCCAAGGAGCTGGAGCAACCACCTCTTATTGCGCTGGGTTCTCCAGTGACTGGCGAGTGAAAAGTTGTGTCCGCGCTGGGAATTCTTGGTAGAGTTTCGAGTGCAAAGTCAGTTGAGCGAATTTCGCCCATTTTGGTAGCACAAAAACAGCCATCGTAGATGTCGGAGATGTTCGACGACAATCCTCAAAATGCTGTGCTATCCGTTCAGCCAACTCCCAGGGTGGATTAATGAACACCTGTTCTCCTTACAAGTCCCTTTCAAGGATCGAGTCACTCGGCGAATAGTGAGGTAAGTCACCGTGCGAGTTTAAACCCTCATCATCAGCACATCCCTCCAGTGTGAAGTTGAATCGTGCATGCACAGGGTCAATAACAGAGTCAACCAGTTTCCAATCAATCGAACGTCTGGTTACATGTTTACGACTATGTCTCTGTTTTGTCTGACGACGACTTTGTCTTTGCTTTGTCAAAAACAAACAGGGACTGGATCCGGATCCTACGGCTCCGCGAATCCCCGAGACTACTCGGGTTCGGACTCGGTCTCGTGGGTCCGGACCCTAGAATCACAGGTAATCGCGGGATCCGGACCCTAGAATCACAGGTAATCGCTGGATCCGAACCCTAGGTTCGGTAGGTAATCGCGGGATCCGAACCCTAGAATCACAGGTAATCGTTGGATCCGGTACCAGTTATTGTAAGTAATCATTGGATCCGGTATTCATCGTACTTTAGTGGATCCGCGGTAATCGCGAGTACCTCATCCTCGCAAAACGATGTGGAATCGCGATACCCAATCAGTACTCACGATTCCGAGTATCTCACGATTCTGTGGTGGCCCGAAGTGACACGTTGTTTTTTGGGGAGGTATTTGGCAATGCAAATCTGCTGAGGTGTATGTCTAGGATTGTTTCATTAGCCCTGATTGTTGTCATTCCGCAGCCTTGAATCGATTGTAGCCCACCCAAGGGCCAGTTAAACGGTGCGTACGCGCTTGAAATCCACCATAACGTGCCCGTCCACATCCAACTCTTATCATAGTTAGCAACAATGGCGGGGCAAGCGGGAAGTAGTAGACCGTCTAAATCAGGGAAGAGCTTGTCATCGACGGCTCTCCAACGTACAAAAGAGGAGATTGTTGGGAATTCAGATAGGGTGTTCAGGATACCTCAGTCAAAATCTATTGTATGGGATCCAAGCATGAGCATGCGCATAGAACTAGTAGAGATGTAAAAATTGAATTCGTAGTACAAATTTCCCCCAAAATGCGCAATTTGTATCAATTTGCATGAGTACTTCGAGTACTTGTTGGAATCGCGAACCCAACGAATCCAACGGAACCAAAAATTTAGAAGTACTCATGTACTCGGTTCCGGAACCGAAAACACAGGTATTCGCTGGATCCGAACCCTAGAATCACAGGTAATCGCTGGTTCCGAACCCTAGAATCACAGGTAATCGCGGGATCCGGACCCTAGAATCACAGGTAATCGCGGGGTCCGAACCCTAGAATCACATGTAATCGCGGGATTCGAACCCTAGAATCACAGGTAATCGCGGGATCCGGATCCCTTTTTTAGAGGTACTCACTAGTTCCGGATCCTAAAAAATCAAGTACTCATGGATCCGAACCCAACAAAAAAATGGCGGATCCAGTCCCTGAAAACAAAGTCAACCGGTTTCCAATCAATCGAACGTCTGGTTACATGTTTACGACTTTGTATTTGCTTTGTCTGACGATGACGACCTGCTATTTAAGTTGCAGGTGTCGCGACTGTAGTCGATGGAGATGTCGAAGGTAAATCGACGACCTTTGTCGCTAACAGTGTCTCAAAACGAACAATAGATGTAGCCGGCTGCTCCAGTTCTCTGGTAGAAAAGCCTTGCCACCATCATTGCTTCTTGGATTGCGGCACTTCCATAGGTGCCTTGCCCTTCAGTTCAGGGCACCGAAACAATCGGTGTCCCTTCTTGTGGCACTTGAAACATAGTCCCTCCTCCATGTGCCTCTTGCGCTCCTCAGCGGACATTGCATTAGCGATGGCGGAGAAGTCAATACGGCCAGAGTTTGAATATGGTTGACCACGACCTCCACCTTGATTGCCTCCACGAGTCCACGTCCACGGCCTCGACCACGGCCACCGCCATTGCGCTTCCAGATCTTAGAAGCTCCGACGAGTGGGTCGTCAGAGTTGCGCTTCCGAGTGGGTTGTCCGCCTCTAGGTGCTGTAGATGGGCCAATTGTAGACCGCATGCCACCGAGTTCCGGCGAATATGTTACGACGTCATTTAGGAAATTTTGCAGCTCCACCAGAGTGATGTTGTAACCATTTTGAGACCGGTGTGACTTCGCTTGATTCTTCAACGTAAAGTTTACCAATCTGTTGATAAAGCGCACGCATTGCACATGCGCTGTAAGATTCTGACGTGAACGACGTAAAAGTCGTTGAACTGCTTGGTGTAGAGAGCGTAACTCATGCTGACTTGCGTAAGGTTGAGCATAGCGTGAATCGCATCATCTTGGATGTTCGGGAGAAACATAGTCTTCCGTAGCTCCGCGACAAGCAGGTCAAATGTAGACGGGATAGCAGCTTGGTCTTTCCGATTCAGCCACCATCCATTCAGATGTCCTAGGAACTGTGAAGTAACCCAGATAACCGAGTCATACGAATCATCCGTAATGCCGAGCAAGAGAAAGCGCTGAGGTTGCGCCTCGAGCCAATCCTCCAATTCACGGGCATTGCCACCAGACTGAAACGGGGAGTTAATCGCAGCCTTGCGTTGAGTCTCCGTAAGGGTCACAGGTAAACTAGCCAAGTTCCGCGTAGGCATAGGCATTCCCACACGTAAATCAGTCGGGGTTTCACCACACAGTTGATTAATGTAGCCACGAATCAGTAGCCAGATAGGACCAGAATCGACTGATGAAAACCTGGGGTACATGAAGAACTGCCTCGGAATAGTCGTGTCGTCATGGAAGAGTGCTTGAGACGTATAGACTGCACGACGAAAAGTCTCCCATTGAGTCACGTAACCGAAGTGAAGTAACTCGCTCTTATGTTTCACAGCATGAAGTTACCCCGTCTTGGCGGGCGTAAGATTCAGACCACCGATATCAAGTGTTTCCGGGACGACGTAAGAACCATCCGGATTAATCGTCGACTGAGTTAGTGAGTTGCAACAGCCTGCTCGAGCTCAGCAGGAGTACGCAAGTGGCTCGTAACGAACGGTACGGGAACATAAGCCGAGTACACGTACTAAGTTGTTGTCCTTCAGGTAACGCAACTCGAACATGTGCGTCACTCAACAGTGTCAAATCAAACGGAGTCAAAGTATGGCCGGTTTCCTCGTGTAACTCGCGAACGGCAGCATCAACATGCCCTTCGTTAGATGTGACTGAGCCAGCCGGGAACCAAGTTTTACCGGTACGAGGCTCGCGTTGTAACACAAGCTTAACGTTCGACAGTTTAGTCCCTCCAACGTGAATTACGACCACCACGTAACGTCCGGGTCCAACAAAAGCCATTTCGAGTCAATCAAGCAACGTCGAGCGAATCACATGGTAGCGAAAACGTGCGTCGACCAAAGAGCTCCGAAACCATTGTGGCGGTTAGCCTCTTCAAGCTAAACGCTAGCACAAATCAGTTCTAATCTGTCTAGTTCTGTCGTTGCAAGATGGCAAAATGATTTTGTCGAGAGATGATGTCGAGAGGATGTTTCACTGCTTGTACTTCAGCAGTATGTATTGTAAGTGAACAAAGGAATTGTTAAATGGTTATGTCACCTCCCTCTATTGCTCTGGGCTTAAATAGCTTTCTGCCCAGATAGCTTACGCATGCTTGCTTCGCTTACGTGTCAGGCGTTAGGGCTGTTTAACCGTCGGCATCTGTCGAGAGACGCGGCCCGTCTAGCATTGAGATTCACGACGCGGCTCCTTCTGCATCGGAGAACTCGCTTAGGCGCGTCATCTGGCTAGTTAGATTAACTGTGCGTACCTGTACGTACCGGGAGGTACTTGTCGTATAGTATGCATCAGTACCCTTATGAATATTGCAATAGCGACGTACCCACGTTTGTACGTCCGTCCGATGGAAAAGCACGAATTGGTATTAGTAACGAGTACATGTACAATGTCTGGCAATGTACTGTTGCATGACTGTACTCGTCACATCTGTTTGTCTCTCTCTCTCTCTCTCTCTCTCTCTCTCTCTCTCTCTCTCTCTCTCTCTCTCTCTCTCTCTCTCTCTCTCTCAAACTCACGCAACATCAAGCGTGCGTGCCGTCGTGATTATTGTGCTCTCCCAAGCATTCATTTACCTCGAGGATTGAAGCTGAAGTTTAGAAAACGAAATCGACTTTTTATTTCCGATAACCCGTACATTTTAAAAGTCGATTCGCCCTCGTACGGGGTTTAGAAAACAAAGTCAACCCCAAAACGTACCACGGACTTTGATTCGGACTTTGTTTCAAGCCCAAAATGAAAACAAAGTCGGGCGACTTTGTTTTCGTTTCGAAGTCCGAATCAAAGTCGCAAACGAAGTCGTGGCTGTACATTACGACATGTGTGCGCGCGCGACCGGTAGCATGGCCACCCGCACCGCCCGAACACCAGTAGGCGACTACATCCGCAAGCCACGCCTCCACCTGTGGAAGGGGTCCACATGCCTCGCTTGCTAGAATGGAGCGGGCGAACGTGCCGGAGAATCCTCTGCCGCAAGAGTTTCTGGCACTGCTCAGCTCGATGTCAGCCGAGCAGCGGGCGGCCGCCCTCTTTCCGTCCGGCCCACCCCGCACCGCCATCCCGTCCACACCTAGCCAGGCCGGGGCTGGCACGGACTCTGGCCAGAACACCGAGCGCACCGAGGGATCTGGCTAGTTCTGCGCTGGGGGGCTTATTTCTGATGGCGTTGAGGCCAGCAAAACCGTCCTCCTTCCAACAGTATTTGCGTTGTGCGGTCTCGGCCTTACGCTTCCGGCCACGCGGCTCTGCAATGTTCTCAGCGTGCTGCCTCGCCTTGCGCGACGCAACGGCTGCCCCTGCCAGTGTCATAGCCAGGGCAGCTACAACAACGAGAAGTAGAAGTTTGCGTTTGTGGGTGGGGTCGAAGTTGCGAGTTGCAGCGGCGCCATCGCACAGCGCCGCAAATGCGACCACCGCAATCACGGAGGCAACGTTGAGGCGCATCGTGCACACGCACTCGTACACGATAGCGGTTTGCGCCTGCGAAGCCGAGGGGGGTGCGTGACGGCTGGGCAGCACGTTTGACTGCTTCCGGGGGGTTCCGCCGAGTTTGAAAAACAGCAACGCCGCTGAGCTGATGCTCGTCATGTTTGAATTCGCGCGCCGGGTGCGCGCGCGGGTGGTGATGCGCTGGATACTCCTACATATATTCGTACGGGTACTGGTACGGTACAGGTACGGATACCGGTTTTCGTACTAGCTGTGTCCATGAAACTTCGATTTCATTTTCTAAACCTGGGTTTACGTAACAGGCCGACGTCAGCACATCGCTACGCGAACGATAAAGTTCCGTACAAGAAAGCGAAAGTCGATTTCGTTTTCTAAACTTCAGCTTGACACTTTCATCATATCATATTATATGTATGGATTAACTAACAATCACATATTCGAATTTATGTGTAAACAACATTTAATTCCATACAAATGTCACATCCTGACCCAATCTCATCTCTTGCATCGCCGCCTACGTCCCCGTCACTCGCATCAGCCATTTCATCATCCATCATGGATCCCCCACCTCCCATGCATATCATTCTTGCCTTTCCCTTCCAATCGTTTTGTAAACAACTACCCCATGCGACCCTAGTAGAGGGGAACTCCGCGCTCTGCACCCCCGGCGCGAATAAGCGCGCGGACTGCAGTTGCGCCAAAGACAATACCGACAGACTCCGAGCGAGGAAGTCGACCATCCCCGAGTTGATGGCCATCACCGTGTCAGCAACGGCTAGTGGTGAGAAGAACAGATCGCAGCTCACAACTGCACCCCCGCACCGCAGACGTCAAGACATAAAGTATCAGCTCAGTTTCGTACGGAAGGTTGTTCATTTGCGTCGTCGGCGTTACTGATGGCGGGCAGAAAGGTGTCAAAACGGAGCGCCGTCACTCCGGCGGCGCCGGCGGCGGCCGTTGCCCAACGCCGAACTAAGCGTATCAAGTCGGCCGCCCCAAGTGCAACTGATAGCCAGGACTCAAGGGAAGCGCGTTTCGTTTCCAAGCTCGCGGTAGTGCTGCAGCAACAAAATGCGAGGCCCGTCAAGGTGGGCTTACCCGAGTAACTTAAAAAACGACTGTGTCGTCGGCTGACCTTTCGTCGCCTCCCTACGCGCTATCCCGACCCATATTCGCCTAACTAACCCCAAGTCCGCTTCCACTGCTTAACCTCAGGCGAGCGAAGTGCGAGAAGCTCTACATCAGGCGGTGTCATCGCTACCAGACACGAAAGCATTGAAGAAGGGGCTGCAGGTGGGTGGTTTCCGCATCAAGTGCCGTTTCCGTCGCGCCGCACTTTTCCTCTTTTACTTCTTGATTATACACTTTGCCTCTCTCACACGTCATTTTAACGCGTATAATCCTTGTCAACAAAGAGTTATAGAGGGAAAACTGTTATTGAGTAGGGGGTGATAGTGATACATTGGTCAGACACGATGAGTACTGGGTGGGAAGGGGGGCCATTGATCAGCCTCTCGGATGGATGTGTGATGGGAGAGATTTCTGTCCAAAGGTGTGAGAGGATGAGTAAGCACTCGATTGAAAGTAAAAAAATTGCAAATTGGCGAGAAGAGCTAGCATAGACGTGTGTGAATGGCAGAGGGTTTGAAATAGGGCAGTCGGGAATTCTGTGACGACTTTGAGTCAGTGTTTCCCTGCGCTGCGTTTGAAGAGTGTGGAACCTTGTTATTGGGTTGCATGCCACGTTTGTGCACGAATTCTTTTCCGGGTGCCTTTTTAAGGGTGGGAGAAGAGGAGGCCTTTCCTTTTTTGGGGAGGGCCACTCGCCTGATTCTCCTGTTACGGCGAAGGGGTATTCCCTGACCCTCCCTCGTTGGCGCCCGGGCACAGCAGGACAGTGGGATCATAGTACGGTTCAGAGCGCACCCTCCCGTGCACCTTGCCCCTCTGTTCAGTCTCCAAGAGCCACGACACCTCTCCCCCTCGATCGCACTGGACGTCTGATTGTTTAATTTCTTTTAGCTTCCAATTTGTTTGACGTGTAGCCTTACTTGAACTCATACAATGCAGGACAACATCGACAACTACGCCGCGCTGCTGTGCCGCCATTTGGGCGTCGCTGATGACGAGGCTGAGACCGCGCAGCCAGCCAATGCAGCAAACAAGGAAAACGCGACACGCGCGGCATTTTCCGCGGCAGCGACGTCAAGTTCTGCGTACGACCTCCTCCTGGGGCCGTGTTACGAGCAGGAGATGCAGAAACTGGCGTCGCTACCTCTGTCCCGCAAACAGCAGTTGCTGCTTGTGCGTGTGCTCCCTCCCTGCTCGATTCCCTATGAATCTTATGAAAGAAATATTTTTGCGAGTTAATCTTCGAAGAAGGCTGAACAGTGTGCGTGTGTGTGTGTGTATGATTGTGGCTTCTGTTGGTTAGGCTCGTGGGCCAGCGCCCGTTGACCTCATCCGCTCCTGCATGAATAGCAACACCTCCGCCATGCAGCTTCTTGAGCACTCAATCTCGCTGTGGAGCAGCTTGACGCCGTTGTCAGCCAGCGAGCAGCGAGAGAAGGGGGCGCATTGGGAGGAGGTGGCTCGTTTGGCGGGTGGCGCACTGAAAGAGGCGGCGAGCGACGAGGTGCGGATCTCACTCATTCCTAGCTACTCCGTGTCACGCCGGCCCTTAGCTTAGAACACCCACACAGACTTTGTAGCCTGTGCTGCCTATTTCCTTTCTCCCATTTACCCACCGTCCGGCGAGGGTCAGGCTGATGATTCTTATATGCTGGGTCTTCTTTCTCATGAACGACCGCTCGCGGCGTATGATTCCAAAAGCTGCATGTCTGACTGACTCTATTCGTCGAGGATGTGTATCCTTCTCCCCGCGGTCCATTTTATTTGTAGTAGCACATCTATTCTGTGCTGGACCCCTATTCCCCATAAAATCACTCGCGTCATGCTGAGGTAGGGTAGTTGAATTTGTGTATCTGGAGGAAGTGGTGTGCTGCGGAGCTACCCCGTCCTTCCACCCATTTATCACTGCATCTGAACGAACACCCATTCCCGGGTCACAAAGGGTCAGGCTGATGATTCTTATATGCTGGGTCTTCTTTCTCATGAACGACCGCTCGCGGCGTATGATTCCAAAAGCTGCATGTCTGACTGACTCTATTCGTCGAGGATGTGTATCCTTCTCCCCGCGGTCCATTTTATTTGTAGTAGCACATCTATTCTGTGCTGGACCCCTATTCCCCATAAAATCACTCGCGTCATGCTGAGGTAGGGTAGTTAAATTTGTGTATCTGGAGGAAGTGGTGTGCTGCGGAGCTACCCCGTCCTTCCACCCATTTATCACTGCATCTGAACGAACACCCATTCCCGGGTCACAAAGGGTCAGGCTGATGATTCTTATATGCTGGGTCTTCTTTCTCATGAACGACCGCTCGCGGCGTATGATTCCAACAGCTGCATGTCTGACTGACTCTCCTGGGCGAAGGGAAGTGCGTTCTAGCCGTACTCAATCCTCCTTGTTGCCACACCCCCCTTCCCATTTCTATCCCTCGCCCCACAACTCACTCTTCCGACACTCTCTCGCAATTTTTCGGTCTTGCCTCTCAACAGGCGACACAATGTACCTTTCGACCTCGAATAGGGGCACTTTGCTCGGCTGATGAACCGCAAAAACATCATTCACCATCTTTCAGATGACAGCACCATTGCGTGCCTGATTACAAATGTTTTCCCAACAGGTTCTGACGACCACAGCCATCCCCTATCCTACTCTCCTTCCCTCTCTTCTTGGCGGTCGCCTCTGCTCAATCACACACTGCCATCTCCTGTCGACCCTGACCCTAAATATCGGTCATTGGGCCCATCTCCTTCTTACCAGCCCAAATCAGTGAAGCCAAAATTTTCTCCTTGTGGATCAGTACTGGTAGGAGGACTGTGTCAGAGTGCACCCACTTCGTGTTGGAGCGTTTGTAATGTGACATAGCTCTTGTTCACTGTCTCTACATTTTGATGGGGAGTTGGTTCGGTACTGCTATAAGTTTTGGACCTACCCTACCACACATAAGCGAGCTCTGAACTATCAGAGACTGCCCCTTCCCGCCCTCCTCGGATCACGCTTCAGGAGAAGGAAGCGCAGGTATCGAGGCTGCTATCGCGGCTGTTCGCCGCGCAGGCCGTTCGGAGACGACGTGAGGATGGCAGCGGTGAGGGCTGCGGCCGCGATGTCAAGCCCAACGGGTCGGGCGATCTACTGCTGGTTCGTGCGCAAGTCATGGTTTGCGAAGAGGCGCGCAAGTTGACGAGGGAATGCGGTGGCGCTGTGTCGCCCGCTGCTCTGGTGCCGGCCATCGTCCGCGACCTTCGAGTGTTGGGCCCGTCCGCTTGGCACCGTCTGGTGGACCTCCTCCTCGCGCCGCAGCTGCCTCTATCCATCGGCACCACATCAGTCAATAACGCCGAGGAGCTCATTTGGCAGGTGAGGACCAACCCTCCCCTTCCGTCCCTCCCTCTCGAACAACAGGCCTATAATATGTGAATAAAGGAGTTAAGTTATATTTCAGAAGGTGTTGGAAGACTTCTTTTGCTTATGTATTATGTGGCATGGGTCTTTTCGGTGTCACTCAGATAAAACTTTTTCTCTCTGATGGAGACTAGGGGCACTTTGCTCGGCTGATGAACCATAAAAACATCATTCACCATCTTTCAGATGACAGCACCATCGCGTGCCTGATTACACATGTTTTCCCAACAGGTTCTGACGAGCATGTCGTCCATATTACCAGTCCATTTGTCACTTGACAGACGACCGACCTGTTGAGTTGTGTGCCTGGCCTCCCTTCCACCCGCAGGCTGCCTATCAGGCGGTGGAAGCCTCCCAGCCCGGGACCGCAGGCGGTGGTTCCGCCCCCGATCTATGCCCTGGAACGTACATCAAGCGTGTCCTGCTGCATAAGCGCGGCATGGGTCGCGCCACGAGCCGCGCTGGCGCGAAAGGGGCGTCGCTAATCCTTCAGCAGTGCAAGCGCATCCTCCCCCCGCGCGCCCTGCGGCCATGGTTGCAGAGGCAGCCGCAGAACCAGGCGGTGGCCACCGCGCTAGCTGCCCTCGATCGTCAGCCCAAGGTCAGTCCCTTGGAGCCCTGCTGGACTCGTCTTTGTCCTTTTACAATCCTTTTTAACCCCTTGTATGTGTGTGTGTGTGTGTGTCCGAAAGTTTGAAGTTGTGGTTAGGTGATTTAAGTTATTTATGTGCTGTTTATTTTTGTATAGCGAGAGGTGCAACCGTTACTTCGATGGTTTGAACTCTTCGCCAATTACAGGCTATACACTATTCTAAGTCATTGTGCAAGGATTTTATACCTCTTGGGTCATTGGCAATGAGGACCTCGTAGGAGGCTCGTCTAGTGCTTTTTCTTCGGCACCTCTGAGGCCACGGAATGTGGTGTGCCGAAACTTCATCGAAATTTAAAACATGATGGCTGCCCATTACCTCTTGTCTCGACGACCCTTCCGAGCCCATTCCTCTGTGCCGTGATTTGGGTTTTAGAGCTCGGTGTACAGTCTAAGAGGTGCGTGAGTCATTTGATATTATGATCAACCATTGTCTTGGAAGGGGGGCACCGCGCTTGAAGCGGTCCGGTGCTGATGCGGTCGTGTGTGTTGGTGGAACTGCAGGACCTGTCGGCACACCTGCTGATGCGGTCGTCGGAGAGTGAGGTGCGGCAGCTGTTGAAGTTGTGGCAGAGCAGTGCGGCGCGCGAGGCGGCGTTTGAGGCGGAACAGGCGGCGCAAGCGGAGGAGGGAGACCTCGCTGCGCCCCCCGCGGCAGGCAACGTCGACGACGATGGCCTCTTCTTTGTGGACACCGCTGTGAGCAGCCTCCCTTCCCACATCGCCACATCACCGAAAATGTAGATATGACACCGATTGATAGAAAAATGAAAGTAACACGCATTCTGTCTGTCTTGAAATGTTATTTTTGGGTTTCTTCGAAGGTTCTTTTGAAAGTAGGTTTGCCAACTTCGTTAAAATGACTGTTACACGGGAGACTTTGACTGCCCAATCGCGCAGTTCCCTTAAATACACCGTCGCCATCGCTCTGATGAGCAACTGTGTGAGTTGCTGTCAATGGGTGATGTATTATTGCTTCGTCTGTTTTGTGTGAATAGGTGACGGTGGCTATGCGAATTTTCCCTTACATTTGTTGGTTTGGGTGCGTGTCGTGCAGGGCGCTTCGTTCGAGACGCAGTTTGGGCGCGATTGGGGGGAGGGCGATGAGGAGGAGGGGAGCGAGGCGGGTGAGGGTGAGAGTAGCGACGACGGTAGTGACGGAGCGGAGGAGGCGTCCGAGAGCGGCGGCGAGTCGGAAGACGATAACGACTCGGAATGAGCCTCGTGCAGCCCTGTAAACATATACAATTGTATCTCCAATGCACATTTTCAATCCCCGCCACTCTCCAATTAGAGAGCATAATGCGGCATGATGTTCCGGGCACCTTTTGTGTGTTTGTGTTTTTTAACAGTTTCTGCTGAGCTCGCCGACGGCCGCCCTTCGTCGAAGGTCGACCTCGCCGAAGCTCCGCCCTACGAACGAACCGCTGCGGCGCACTCGTGCTTTACCCTATATCGTGTTTACACCACGTGCTCCTGCTTATCATCGACACGACAAACCCATTTATCTCGCCGTTTTCTCGAGTCTCATGAATCACAGGAGACACGCGGACAGAAAAAACTACCCAATTTTTCTCATCGCCATATTTTCTGTCTCATTGCATTCACAAGAGTTTCATCCGCCGTCATTTCGTTACACTCAGATCAACAGTCACAAT
Organism: Tetraselmis chui; assembly: GCA_026401115.1. Classification (NCBI taxonomy): domain Eukaryota; kingdom Viridiplantae; phylum Chlorophyta; class Chlorodendrophyceae; order Chlorodendrales; family Chlorodendraceae; genus Tetraselmis; species Tetraselmis chui. The sequence continues at coordinate 68,581 of JAPMLY010000488.1, forward strand.
GGTTCTCTATATTTCGTGAGGCTCGCCAACTTCTCAGCGACACCTGTGGGAGAATTTGTTCCTTCACCTCGCCCTACTCAAGTCCCGCTTGTTTGGAGGCTCGCGACGGTCATTGATAGTCAACTGTTACCAAGCCCCTCCCCTCGCTCGCACCTCTTTCGCTGTCACTCCCGTGCGCAAGAACACAAGTGCCTGTTCCCAACCTTGCTGATATGACAGGACCCCTCTAAATTAATCAAATGAATACAGATTCGTCGCACTTACACCGTCTGCCTGTCCTTCTGTCGCTTGCCGCTGCAAAGAGATTCCCTTCCGCGACGTGGTCCAAGTCAACTTAGGAGCCCTAAACTCGTCCTTGACACACTTCTCTTCCTTCACATCCTCGCAAAGGGGTGAAGCAGCGAGGGCACAGAAACAGGCGCCCCCGCGCAGCGTCTCTACTAGGGTTTTCTATCTTGTTGCCCCCTTGCCCTACCTACTACGGCCCCTGACCGCGCGTGAGCAGCGCGTAGTCCACCTCGGTGTGCAGCTCATGCGGCTCCTCGCTCCACGCGTCGTTGATGAGCATGTTGCGTATGCGGACGGAATCGAACAGCGAGTCGCCGTAGCTGTACACTTTCTGGTCCCAACTCAAAATGGGCATCGCAAAGGATGTACTGCCGAGCGCAAACATCTCGCGGCACTCCATCTTAGCCTCCACCTCGGTGATCTTCCGTTGGCTCACCCGAAGGTGCTTCAGCTCAGGGGTCTGCCCAAACCAAAAAAGAACACGTGGGGCAGCAAGGCGCACAATTCGTAAGGGCCGATATTAGGGTTTCAGCATGGCAGGCGGTGACAAGATACATACTATATACTCGTCAGAACCTGTTGGGAAAACATTTGTAATCAGGCACGCGGTGGTGCTGTCATCTGAAAGATGGTGAATGATGTTTTTGCGGTTCATCAGCCGAGCCAAGAGTGCAGGGCAGAAAGGCCCCATCCCATGCAAACCCTTGCAATAAGGGCCCGCCCTACAGACGACCTACGGCACTCCACAATAGGGTTCCCAAGCAACGCGGCAGAATGTTTATCCGAATAACTATTTAGGGTTTATGGTAGGATTTCGCACACAGAACCCCGTGCCCTTCTCAGGCCCTAATACGGCCACTAAACCACCATTCACAACCAATCCAGCGCTACCCTTGTTGCAACGGGAGCAATGAAAATATCAATAGTAACGTTAGGGTTCGCATTATTAGGGTTGCGAACACGGACCGCGAAGCAAGCGGGCAGGAGGTGCTTATCGTCAGAACCTGTTGGGAAAAACAATTGTAATCACGCACGCGGTGGTGCTTCATCTGAAAGATGGTGAATGATGTTTTTGAGGATCATCAGCCGAGCACAGCGAGCGACAGCGCAGCCGAGGGTACCGCTGAAACCTAACAAAACCCTACAACTACACAGACGGAGAAGAGGCCACACACACGCCACATCGCCCAGGAGAGTCAGTCAGACATGCAGCTGTTGGAATCACACGCCGCGAGCGGTCGTTCATGAGAAAGAAGACCCAGCATATAAGAATCATCAGCCTGACCCTCGCCGGACGGAGGACTACCCTAGACCCGAAACCCTAGACAAACTGACCCGCGTCACTCGGACAGACGAGGAAACTGCAGCAGACCTCAACACCTCCCACAACACATACATCGCGATCCCTTCCACCCAGATAACTGCCTCCGCAGCCCAAGCTAGAAACTAGGGCTGACAGACGAAACGGGGGGAGGCAGAGAACTGCGTCACACTACCATCGACAGCCGCATTGCACGCCCACTGAAACATTCCATCGGCCACCTCCTTTACAGACACTCCTTTCCAAACCATTCACAGATAAAGAAAAGGAGGAAGCCGGGTAAAAGGGTGTGGATGAGGAGAGACGAGCCGCGGCAGGCAGCTCGTTACTTGCCCTCACACACATCAACTTTACAATAGCCTAATCACGATTCACACATCAATTTCTTTCGTCGCAATATGATAATCTAAAAGAAAACAAAAATGAGCGACCGCTGTCCATTTCATCGTTTCCGGTCTCAATTTCCTATGCTCAGTCTTTTTTTTTTTTTTTTTTTTTGGGGGGGGGGGGGGGCATCTACCTGCGGGATGAGCTCCATCATGCGCTGCGCGGTGCAGCCGGCGAGGGTGGTGTCAAAGGGGGGCAGCACCACCTCGTCGTCGTTGGTGATGAAGGCGACGTTGAAGGTGCCGCCCTCCGCGACGTAGCCCTCCTCGTCCACCCACACCGCCTGACCCGTCGCGTGCACGTCGCGCACAGCCTCGTCCGCCGCGAGCGCGTTGAGCAAATAGTTGTTCGACTTGATGCCCGCCATGAAGGGACTCTTACACTCCGTCTTGGGCGTGATCACCTGCCAGCCCACCTGACCCGTGATCGCCTGGCGAGCGTTGCGTGGCTTGGGACGCTCCAGACTGGTGCAGATGCAGTGGAAGCCCGGTCGGCCGCACTCGTCGCTCGACAGCCCAAAGCCTCCGCGCCCCGCGGTCAGCCAGTATCTCACCATCCCTGCACCGACACCACATCAGCTGCTCAGGTGGGTGAAAAACAACGAAGGCACTTCATTCTCATTCTCCCTTCTCCGCAGGAAACTGCGTTGCTGCCGTCGCTCAACCCATCCTTATCCTCCTCATATTAATAATTAAAATTTTCTAAATCAATTTCCAAAACTAGACTTGAATCATCAAATTCATATTCATAGAAAAGGAAAAAAAGAAAGAAGATGAGAGGAAGTGCGTAAGTCGGTTTGTTGGATATTGATGGGTGGGGAGGGGCGTGGAGCACTATAGAGAGGGAGAAGGTGGCGATGGTTGAGTAAATGGAGGACTGGCAGATGGAAGACTCAGAAACCCTACGCGTTAAGGAGATGGGCACCGAAACTCTAACATCGAAATAGGAATCTGACACGAGGAGGTGATGTGTCAGAAGGGTGAATCACCTGCCCGTCACTTACATTTAAACTTTATGAATCAGGAATGGGGGACACGAGTTGATGGGGGTGGATCCGGTTCAACGGAGGTGAGCTCAACGGCAACGCAGGTAGGCGGGAGAGGAATAGAATTGCAAAGGGGCGAGATGATGGCAGGGCGGGGCAGGAACAGCGACAGCAGAAGGTCAGGCACCGAGCCAGATTTTACTTTAGGACAATCCAACAGAATAACAGTCGTGAAGAAATAGGAGGGGAGGAGGGTGTGATGGTCGCCGAGTCTAGAAAAGAAAATCTTCGGTGGTAGGCAAGTAGGAAGGAGGGGGTGAACAAACAAATCAGACGTGGGATGTGATGCAGCATTGTACACGGATGCAGGGGTGAGCAGCATAGGGAATTCTGCCCCCCTCCTTCCCTTTCCCATTTCCCCCTCACTCAATCACTTCCGCACAACAGAGTGTTCAGGTGTGAAGGGGGGAAACACCATCGAGTCCACCTCTCACAAAGCGCTGAGCCCAGAGAGATGGCGATGAAAGGGACAGTGGACAAGGGACAGCGAGGGTAAGAAAGAGGCGGAGAGGGGGGTCTCACCGTCTACGAGACCCGAGGCGGCGGCGACGTCGTGGACGATGTTTTTTATGGTGGAGGGTTTATAAAAGTCGCGGACGCCGGCCTGCTTGGCGCTGCGCAGGAGGCGCTCCACGTGCGCGTCGAGCATGTAGAGCTGTCCGTTGGCGAGGAGGCAGGTGTCGAACACCCCGTGCCCGCGGTGAACCATGTGGTCGTCCACGGAAACCATCATCAGCGCCGGGTCGAGCGTGATGCCGCCCACTTCGGAGGAAAAGAAAGAACGGTACGTCTCGCGCGCCTTCTCCTCGACGCTGTTTCTCCGCCGGTAGATGATCTAACGCGCAAGAGGAGGCCCAGCGACAGCCAGCCGTCAGGGTGAGGACAGCGGTAAGCATTCGGAAGAAAGAGAGTAGCGCTGCACTTTCTACTTCCGATGGAGAGAAACTTGTTTACAAAGCACCAGCGGTCAGCGGATTGAGGATGCGGTGCAGTGAGCGGACTGGTGGTGGGGGTGGAGGTGGCGTCGACTAACAAAGCAGCGAAAGCAGTTTAGATATAGGTTAGGCTTTCGATAGGGCCGACGGGAAAGCAGGGGTGCGGAGAGACGCGACATTCTGTTCCTTGGGAGTTTCATCTACCACACGTCGCGAAATAGGCGAAATGTTTTATAAGCACGGGACGAGGAGTTCGGTTGCAGAGAGAGAGAGAGAGAGAGAGAGAGAGAGAGAGAGAGAGAGAGAGAGAGAGAGAGAGAGAGAGAGAGAGAGAGAGAGGGGGGCCGGTAAAGATACACCGCTAGAGTCGTGAAAAAGGTCAGAGAGCGAATAGGGGTTAGTTCATACCTGCTCTGCTGACAGCAGCGGCAGCGGGGGGCGCTTGAAGGTGCCGTCGCGGGTCGTGGTTCGGAACTGAGGCGCCTCGCGCATATTGGCGGCGCGTGTGGTTTGGGGGTTAGCACGGCCGGGGTGATGGGGTCCGGGGCGAGGGGTGAAGAGGGAGCGGGAGGTAGAGGCGGTGTGATCACGAAAACTCAGCCGGTCTAACTCAGAGGCTCGAGATGAGGAGGGAGGCGTGGAGGAGCGGCCCGCCGCCATACTCGTCGCCATCATCGCAGCCATCGTCGCTGTTGATAGCACCGCCGCTCGCGAGTCGAGGACGATAGGGCTGACAAGCAATCAGCGAATGGGACTGTATATATCTCGTCTTTAAGCTTCAGAGGTCACGGAAAGACGAGAGCGGCGTATTTAAGGGCGGGGCGGATGTGTTTGGTGTTGGGCGGCGGCGTCACGGTGATGGGCGTGGCAGATTGGAGGAAAGCTCCGAAACCAGAAAAGGGCGGAGAGCTCGCCGCGAGCGGACCGGGCGCGAGAGGCACAGGTGCCGTGCAGGCCAAAATGAGTTGCAACTCGGGGAAATCCCAATGGGTATTCGTATCACGAATTAGGCGGCGCCGAAGCTACGGGGCAATAAGATGAAACGAAGGAGACCTGAGGCGTTCAGGTGCCGTCGTGACGAAGGCTCTTCTTCCGTCATCGTATCGTGGAGCGCGGGCTCACTGGTTCTCGCAACTCTCCACTCGAGTATGCACCGGCTGGGGCGGCGCGGCGTGCGAGCTGCATCATCGCATAGACATCAGCATACATAACTTGCTTACAAGTAAAAATCAAAACCATCAAAGAACACGACATGGAAGCAAAGGAGCAACCTACACGACAACAATTAAGAACCCCCGTTTTTGTTCCAGAGAAGGGTTTGCGTGACCTGCCAGCTCTTAAACTCACTCCGAAACTACATACTTCTTCCACAGCATTTTCCTGGGTCTTAGGGTGTTTGTTGGTCGGGATGTGGCGGCGGGGACGTTGAGGATACGGGTAGGTGGATGAACAAAACATCAACCTCGCGCGGCATGCCAAATGGCTGCAATTCCGCTCATCCCACCACTGTCGGGTAAGCCTTTTTAAAAGTTGGTTGCCACGTATATCGTACACCTAGAAGCAAGTTTGAAGAGCACACGTTCAAAAAGTGAAGCAGGGGAAGCGGGTCGGTAACGGCGAAGGTGCGGCTTCAGTGCGGGGCGAACAAGTCGACGCGGCGGCCAAAACACTCACCGACAATAAGCCGATGAAGCACGACTTCAACTTCCCGCAAAAAAACTAGCCTCGATGAAGAAAAGCTAGCCATTACAATACTTTTTGTCCGCATGCGCAAGAGCCTATGGACGGAGCACCCCCCGGTAGCTAGGTAGGTAGGTAGGTAGGTGCCTCATGAAAAGGCAACAACTTCGTAGTGAAATGCATTGTGTTCGCAAGGCTTGTATGCACATACGCAAATGCATAGATAAACTATATAGTCATGAACGGGGAACGAAAAAGCCAACACCCCCTAATTATTTTTTCTTCGATTTTCTTACAAGAAAAAGCAGCGGAAACTACCAAGAGAATGACAACAAAACCCTCCCACACACACACACACGTTTAACCCCGGGGGACAAGAAAGCATGCTACAACGTCAACACTGCCCTCCTGCAAAGCGTCACGAAGATAGGATCCCAATGTGCCATGCATGAAGAACATCGGAAAGGCGTAGCATGAACTCTTGGCGCACATCGCCCAAGAACCGACGGAATGGAGCATAAGTAGACCGGCGAACAAACTCCTTCATGCGGACATAGCTGCCCGAGCGCCTCATCATTATTGCTTAATCGCGAGATATATGATAAGACGAATGATACGTGCCGGGTTTCCATGCTTGCAATTCCATGCAACAAATCCCTTACCAAGAATATTCTTGGGAATCAAGAATTCACTCAATGTCACCTTCAAAATTATCAAGGCTTCGTGATCGAACCCGCACCTCCGTGTCCGGAGTTGTACGCCGCAACCAAGTGCCGCGCCTAGAAGTCGGTACCCGTTGGGGATATATCTTATACATGTACCCCGCAGTGCCCGAGCAACGGGCTCCCGCAGTACATCCACTATTGGCTAGGTTGTAGGCCCAAGACTCCCCCGGAGTCCAACGTACGGATGTGTCCATAGTCCGGGATCATCAAAACTCCCCCTAATGGACACCATCCGATCAACTCCGTTCAAACTTTAGCAACCCGAGTAATACGTGGAGGGCCCAAAACATGTCGAAGGGTTGCAAGGAGGTGCAATCACCGGGAATCGAACCCGCGCCTCCGTGTATGGAGTCATACGCCGTAACCAACTACCGCGCCTAAAAGCACCCGATGGGGATATATCTCATGTATATACCTATACCCCGCATTGCCCGAGCAACGGGCTCATGCAGTACATCCACTAATGGCTAGGTAGTATGGCCGAGACTCCCCCGGCGGAGTACAACGTGCGGATGTGTCCATAATCGTCCCCACCACAAGGATCTCACAACATGTCATTTCTATTTCGAATCACAAATCTCCCCATCCCTACCTCGAAATTAAGTATCTTGTAGGCCACATGTGTATTTGCCATTTTGGCGGCAGTCACGAGTCGTTTTTGCGAGTGCCCCAGTCACCAAGCTCGCAAAAACGACTCGTAATGTTTTTGCCATCACCCGTAATGTTAACTCCAATAATCTTCACAAGCTACTTGTCATGCTTCCGGACTAGCGTGCGGGAGCCTTCGATTCAACGAATGCGGCGACTTGGCTTGGGGCCGGGGAACCATTGTTTGTGGACCACTCAAGAGATGAGTAGGTTGTGACTCTCGGAGAAACATAACACTCGCTGTTGGTACCATGTTTGCACTAGCATCCCGTTAGCTAGTGCTTATGTTCAAGGCAGCCATCTTTCATCCTAGTAGTTAGTGTTATGTTAATACATGTCCTCTATTTCCCCGTCATTGGCGGTCGGCCGGCCCCGCCGGTGCTTTTGCCGGCCGACATCTCTCTCCTCTCACTTCTTTAGTCTCCACAACTGGCCCCCTTGTGGGGCCGGCACGACGTACGTGTAACTAGCCGTTTCCGTATCTAACGTACCCGTTGTCGTGAAAAAATACATTAGTCCCCGTAGTGCTCATAGATGTGGCGTTTATATTTTGAGTCCCGGTATTTTATAATGATCGGAGGAAGTGCGGTTGCCCGTCTTAGGCATTGCGCTTGCAGATTTTGGCGTGGTCACGACTCGCGAGGCACACTATATATACTACCTAGTAGACAGGCTTTGGAAAAATATAGTAGGACTATGAAGACAGTTTCTTAACGCAAAGATTGTGTATTTTGTGGGGTTGCAAGCATGAAGTCCTTTCTGAAGCCCGGATGTCATCCTTGTATTGAATGATGCATGCGGCATTGGAATGATGGCGGGCGGATTATATGCGGGATTGTATGGTGGCGTTGGGTACTAAAAAGATGTACTTTGAATTAGTGTGACATGTAACCTTCTTAGAGCTGATTGTCGACATAAATATGTTCTTGCGTGTTGTTGCTTCAAGTGGAAGTGGAGAGAAATTGGAATGATGTGCGATTGTTTAATGATTAAATGTATAATGTAATTAGGCAAAGGAATTGTTAACATGGTTTGTCACCTCCCTCTACTGCACTAGGCTTAACTAGATCCAGTCCAGCAAGCTTGCACATGCTCTCACTTGGTCCTCGTGCCATGTGCTAGGATTCTCGTAACGGTCTGAACGAAATAGTGACGCGGCTTGTATGTCTCAGGAAATCAAACTAGCGCGTCGTCTAGCTAGTTAGACTAGCTTTGCGTAAATGTACGCACATGGAGGTACTGGCACTATAGTACGCATAAGTAGCCCTTAGCTAAATTGCAATAGCGACGTATTGTCTGAGGACTATACTCTTCACACTTGTACCCTCCCCATGGTGATTGATCTTGAGGCCAATCTGGAGAGTGACCTCCGTGGTCTAGGCTCCTTTATTGAAGCAATTATTGGGACTCATGAAAGCGCGATGGATGAGCGTGCATGAAGTTGGTATGCGCTTGAGTCTTGGCAAAGTTGTGCCATTGGGGCGTCTCCAAGAAATCTTGTAACGCAATAGTTCGACGGACCTCGTTCAACCGGTGCCATGTAGGTGGAATGTCATCATCGCGGAGGTGCGTCATGAAGAGTAAATATTTGCCTCTCCGTCTAGGTAACGACTTCAGACAGACAAATGAGACGTGCGACACGTCGAGCTCCTCATCGTCTCATTTTGGAACAATCAATGTGACAACATGTCGCAGCGATTTTGTAGGCAGGGTCGTAGATTGTTGACGTGAAACACCGTATGTAAGAGAGTTGTCACTGGCAGCCTAAACCTTTAAATGTGTCTCCCGATTTGTTCTTCAAGTGTGAAAGCTCCAAGTTGTCTATCTCGCAGCTTACGATTTGGTTGTCCACGCACGAAGATATTCCTTGAAACAAATAACACATTGTCTCCTCGAACGAAGTGCGGGGCTTTCGAAGGTTTTGAACGAGCTTGCATCTCATCCTTGTGCAGCTCTAACACCGTACGTACCGTAGCATGAATCTCTTGTAGCCGTTTTAATCGCTATATCGCGTCTTGCGAAATCGGAATCCAAGATCGCATGTTGAACAACGGGCAAGGTGGGTTGTGGCGACACGACAAAATTCGCCTCGAAGGGGGTGTGCTCAATTCCGAGCGCCCGAGTGACGTTGTACGCGAATTTTACTTAAGGCAACACGTTTGTCGAGTTTGATCCGTCGTAGCAGCAAAAACATTGCAGATGCTGCGGGAACGTGGTGTTGACGCGCTCCATTAGGCCGCCCGTTTCTGGGTGTCGACAAGAATATATGTTGAGTCGCGTTCCGAGGCGTCTCCAAAGTATCCGCTAGAAGTGTGAGGTGCTACTTTGGTTAGGCTAAGTTGGCAACCTTAGACTAATAGTAGAACCTAATCTCTGGATCTAATTATACAGCGTACAGAGAATTAATAAGATTGTCTTAGGAACAGGGTTTCTTACAATCTGGGTGTGGTGTAAATCTGGTCTGTACCGGTCTCTCCCGCTCTACCAGTAAGTCCCCGTCTTAAATATCCACACCTCAGGTGTTCTAAAAACAGCCTTAGAACCTGTAGCTTGTGCTGTCTGCTAACGAAACCAAACTATTACAGATTACATGAGATTATCTGGTGATACAGATTACATCCGTCTACCTTCTATCTTACCTTATCGCACAAGCTCTTTGAACTATCTACAGACGAACTATCTAGAAGAGATACTGCAAGTAACTCTGTACTGTCGAGGGAAAATACGGCGATACAGTTGTACTGCCGTGATGACAATAAAAGAGTCACTGAATATCGCTAAGATACAGGTACGGGTACCATTTAGAGGAAATACATAATGTCGGATACTAGCACTTAGCTAAATGGCTAGGATATGACAAGAAGCCGCTGACCAATTTCAGGTCGCGGTCACTAACTAACACTCGGGGCAATCCATGCAATTTGTGGACTCCATGTAAAAACAAATTGGCAATATCCTCTGTGTTTACGCTCTATGGAACGGGCAGAAAATGGCCATTCGGCTCAGATGGTCGACCACAATTAACACGTTGTCAACGCCATTGCTAACAGTCAAGTATGTCAAGTAGTCAAGTCTCACTATGAGCCACGGTCAGGGAAGAACATGTAAGGGATAGAGAGTCGCAGCCATATATGTGGCCGAACCTTTGCTCGTCGACACATGACGTAGCGCTCACAAAAATCTTTAACATCTCGGCGAATTCGCTTCCACCATAATCAGGCGAGCGCTTTAGCAAAAGTGCAAGCGACTCATATGGGACTAGCTAACGAACAATTGTGCCGCTCAGAGATCAATCTCAGTCGGAGCTCAGAGTTCCGCGGAATTCAAAGGCGATCGAGACGCCAAACTATGCAGCTTTGGCTTCAATCCGACTGTCTCTTGTCCACTCACCCTCGTCCCCATAAAACGAGTCTTTGGAGTACCCCTCGCGAACGAGATGAGCGAACTCAGGGGTCAACCCCAACGTGCTAACAATCAATAAATTCAATTCCGCGTCTTCTCACACCGGCTAGGACATGAGTTGTAAATTTGAGTATGAAATTGGGAACCTCGCAATCCCAAAACAATGTAATTTTCACGTTTAGCTCGGTTCGAATCAAGGGGCAATCATTAGACAATCAAAATCTGCACCAAAATTGCATATGTGTTGAAGATGCACCCTCAACCCACTGTTGAGGTCGGTGGAGCGCGCCATTGCCACGGGTTGTGGTGTATATGCTGATAGTAGGCGCCCGCCGGCGGCGCAGCGGCGGCGGCCCCGGAGAGGGGTGCGCTCACAGGCCCGTCGGCACCTACCTCTACCTCCACGCGGTGGGCGTTGGTAACCATGTAGCCGTGCTAGGCCTGGCACGGTAGGGGGCTAAGCGAGGTACCGACAGCTGCGATCCGCGGGATCAGCAGCTGTCGGGAAGCCCGGTACGGAGGGTTTTGGAAAAACACAATCTCCGTACACCGGCACATGGTTCTCCCGCTCGGCCAGTCCGATATGTCTTTTCCGCGACTAAATACTCGCAGATACTCTACCGACGATGGGGCGGGAGCGGCGTTTGCGAAATATTTTTTGGCGAAGAAGGGTACGGACGGATCGGCGGAGGGACGAGGGTGTTGGTGCTGGCGGCGGACAGCTCGGAAGCACCGCTACGGTACGGCGCTCGCCAGCAGTTGCTAGCCATGCGAGAGCCTTAGGTCTCCCCTGGGGGCGAGGCTTGATGCTACGCAGGACGGAGGAGGGTCGCAGCCGGAGGAGCGGCACGGTCTGGCGGCGGCGGTCCTTAGGATCACCCGCCGCCGGAAAAGCCCGGTACGGGGGGTTTTTGGAGAGTTCCCGTACCCACCATTGAAATTCCCGTACCCACCATCTTTTGCGGATCGGCGACTCGATCCTTGTGTTCTACCAACCCCTTCCCTAGTCGGTATTCAGTCATCGATAGGCTGCCTCATGCGGTGTGCCTAGGGTTATCGTAACGGCACACAGCTCAAAAAGGCGGCCCCCTAACAACGTAAACCACCGGGAGAGGGTACGGACGGCCACAACGCGATCATATAGGTGTTGGAAACAGACGGAACAAGAACAAGGGACAGGAGAAAATCTGGCTCGGGGCAGGAGAGCCAGCCGGACACCGTTTGTAGCCTAGTTATTTTCCCTTCTCAGTCCCCGAAGGAGGAGAGAGGACTTGGCTAGGTGGCGCGCTGCGTCGGGAGGAGCAGCTAATACCTCGGGCGGGGTTGAGCACGGATCGAGACGAGACCGACGACGACCTGAGCGAGGGGGGTTTTTCACCTGCCTTTCCCCCCTAGCTCCGGCACGACCGGAGTGGCACAGGAGCCGAGGTCAGGCAGGTTCGACTCGACCAGCTCAAGCTGAACATTCTTGCTGATCAGCGACCCCGCAGCGGCTGGAGCATGCCGCGTATCGTGGAGACTAGCGACATCTTATATTTCATACTGTATCCAAAAAAAAAACGTATAGATCAAAAAATAATAAATGCATGGATACGGGTATGTTTTAAAACGGTATCGTCACTGCCATTGGAGAGGTTGGGATTAGTGGTTCACGGTCTACCTCTTGCTTATGAGTCCTACAGATTGGCGTAGCACAAGGGGGGCCCAAAGACAACAGCCGGTTTATACTGGTATTGTTGTAAACAACTGCATTTCATTTCAATTTCATTTCATCACAAATCCTCGAAAAGCTTCCTAATGAGCAACGTAACCAAAGTGTAGCACTTAAAAATTACGCTGAGTCTTATTAAGTAACCTATTCTTTGCAAGCGTAAGAGTGAATCCATAAATGTCGACAGTAGATGGAACTACTTAACTACCATCATGCTTAATGGTAGAATGGGCAATCACGGCTTGACTACCTTTAGTCGGAGTTCGGAGGTTACCACTAATAAACGGAACCGGAACGGATGCCGCAAAAACGTAAACGAGCATGTAATGGAACTCGAACGGGATTATTACTCAACAACGTCAAATCACCGACGGTCATAGTAAGGCTACTTTCCTCAAACAAGTCGCGAACGGCGGCGTCAAATGGCTCTTCGTTAGGAAAATTCAAACCGGCATGAAACCAAGTTTTGCCGGAACGAGGCTCATACTATAACACGAGCTTAATGTCAGAGGCTGTGGAACCTCCGACAAGCAATACGATCACAATATAGTTACCACGTCCAACATAAGCCGTGTCGAATCAATCAATCAGCGTCGAACGAGTCAAGCAACGACGAAAGCGTGCGTAGATCTAAAACGCTCCGAAAGTAGTGTGATGGGTAGCCTTGTGAGAGCTAACTGTCGACACAAGCTTGTTCTTGATTGTTGTTGCTGCTGCAAGTGGAAGTGCATATGGATAGAGAGAAATTGGAAAGATGTCTCACTTTTTTATGATTAATAGTAGAATGTAATTAAACAAAGGAATTGTTAATATGTTATGTCCTCTCTATCTACTGCATTATACTTTAATAGATCTAGCCCAACGAGCTTGTACATGCTCTCGTTTGGTCCTCGTGTCATGTGCTAGGGTTTTTGTAGCGGTTTTATCATACTAGCGACGCGGCTTGTATGTCTCAAGAAATCAAACATGCGCGTCGTTTACTTGAAATTGTACTACAACAATATCGGCTAGCTGGACTGGTTGTTGTCTAACGGCCATCAATGCTCTGCCATCTAGGACATTTAGGAGAACGATTGGGCCGGGTAATCTTTGACGAGGTACACCTATCCACACACCTACATGCAATGCATGCCGACGTTCTTCGAGGTTAAAACTGCAATAAACTACAGTAATTGCCACAGTCCCCCCCGCCAAAATAGTAACAACAGAAAAATTTGTAATCAAGAAAGACGTATCTAAAAATAAATCCACTTGTCAAGAAATGCAAAATGAATTGCTGCTCGACCTTTATGATGCACGGCGCGCTCACACCGAACCGGGGTGCCGACCGGCCTAGGCCGATCGGCGTGCGAGAGCGTCGACGGGCCAGCCTAATCTAGCGCCCGCGTGACTTCGGTCTTGCCGGAGAAAGGAGGGGAAAAGCTAGCGAAAAAAGCCCCTCATGTGGTTGCTCGTCGATCCCGCCGTCGCATCCCGTAAGCCCCGCGCGAAGGTCATAGCCGCTCCTCTTGTCGCGACTTTTTCTCTTAGTCGAGCCCCCCGTCACCTGGAGGGCAAGTGGGGGGGACCGAGACAGCCAGACAGAAAAAGCTAGCGCTCTTGCCGCCGCGCTGAACAGTTTTCCCGGCCATTTCCCCGGCATTTCTGTGCTAGTACCTCCGTACCTATCTGAAAATCAGCCAGCGATCGTACCCTCTACACACCGCTTGCGCGTCTTTCGAGCACCATGGATTCGAGTGCGAGCCTTCGCGCTTATCCGGGCTCGCACTCTCTTCTATTTGGTGTGCCTAGCGATAGTGGGTAGATGGAGAGTAGTGCATGGTCGCAAGGGTCGGATATAAAAAGGCCGCGGGGGTGCGGAAATTAATCAAACCCTCCGTGCCGGGTTTTTCGGCGGCGGCTGATCCTCAAAAACACCCCGCCGCCAGGCCTCGCCACTCCTCCCGTCGCGATAGTCCTCCTCATTGTCGTTGTCTTGCTGCCCCCTTTCGGCCGGGTCGACGTATGTAGGCTGGTCGACGTCGAGCGAGCCCCATACCCTAGCGTTGCTTCCCGGCTTTCCGCCGCCAGCTCCAACACCCTCAACCCACCGTTGATCCATCCGTACCCTGTTCTCCACCACACACTCCTAGAAATATATGCCCCACCCCCAAAATTGGACGGTATATTAGGAGGATATGGTCTTGAAAAAACATATCGGACGGACAGAGCGGGAGATATTGGCGCCGGTAGCGTACAATTATTTTTTCAAAAAGCCCTATGTACAAGGCCTTCACGATAGCTGCGAATCGCGCGGATCGTTCTACTGGTACTCTTAACCCCCTCCCGTGCCAAGCTCGGCACGGCTACAAGGGTTCCAACGCACACCACTGGGAGGTGAGGGGATGCCAACGGGCCTGCGAGCGCAACCCCCTCCGGGGCCGCCGCCGATGCGCCGCCGGCGGGCGCCGCGCGTCGTCTAGCTAGTTAGATTAATTGTGCGTACATGTGTGCACCGGGAGGTAGTGGCATTATTGTACGCATCACTACCCTTTAGCTAAATTGCAGGAGCGACATACCCAAGTCGTACATACTTCCGATGGAAAATGTACGGATAAAGGTTGTAACAAGTACTTGTACAATGTCCGGCAATGTATTGTTGCAAGACTATACTCGTCACATCAGTTTGTTTGCTACAATGCCATTTTACTGGAAGATGTCTTAGGGCGTTTCTCATGCTTCCATCTAGGTCTTATAAATAGTGTTTCAGGTCGGAGGTCTCCTCGTCCATCCTCTCCGTTGACAATAACGATACGGCATTCAAGCTTGTCGTACGTCACAATGAAAATGCAACCACTTTGTAATCGCAATTGTAATTGTGTTACAACAGTATCGGCAAATTAGACCGACTGCGATCTAATGGCCATCAATACTCTGCCATCTAGGACACTCATGAGAAGGGATGGGCCGGGTACTTTTTGACAAGGTATACGAATCGACACACCTACATGCAATGTGTGCCGACCTTCCGTTTTGACAAGGTATAAAACGGTGAGCAAGCGGAGTAATTGCCACAGTCCCCCCCGCCTAGGCAATTAACAACAAGAATTTTGTTAATAAAAAAACAGATCGAAAATAATGCACACTTAAATTGCTGCTCAACCTTCACGATAAACGGCGCGCTCACACCGAACCGGGGTGTTGTCCTGCCTAGGCCGATCGGCGTTCGAGAGGGTCGACGGGCCAACCTAATCTAGCTCCCGCGCGACTTCGGTCTTGCCGGAGAAAAGAGGGGGGGTGCTAGCGAAAACCCCCTCCTCACGCGATCGCTCGTCGATCCCGCCGTCGCATCCCGTAAGCCCCGCGCGAAGGTCGTAGCCGCTCCACCCGTCGCAACTTTTCCCCGAGTCGAGGTCCCCGGTCACCTCGAGGGCAGGTCGGGGAGAGGACCGAGACAGCCAGACAGAAAAAGCTAGCGCTCTTGCCGCCGCGACAGAAAAAGCTAACAGTTTTCCCGGCCATTTCCCTAGCTTTTTCTGTGTTGGTACCCGGGTACCTGTCTAAAAATCAGCCAGCGATCGTACCCTCCACCCACCGTTCGCGCGTCCATCGAGCACCCTTGTTTCGAATGCGAGCCTCCGCGATTATCCAGGCTCGCACTCTCTACTATTTGGTGTGCCTAGCGATAGTGGGGAGCTGGAGAGTAGTGCATGGTCGCAATGGTCGGATATAAAAAGGCCGCGGGGGTGCGAAAACTAATCAAACCCTCCGTGCCGGGTTTTCCGGCGGCGGTTGGTCCTGTGGATCGCCGTCGCCAAGCCTCGCCGCTCATCCCGTCGCGACAGTCTGTCTCGTCGATGTTGTCGTGCTGCCCCCTTTCGGCCGGGTCGATGACAGGAGGTTGGCCGACGAAAGATGGGAAGCAACGCTAAGGTATGGCTCTCGCTCGACGTCAACCTGCATGCTCACGCCGAGCGAGCGCCATACCCTAGCGATGCTTCACCGCATTCCGCCGCCAGCTCCATCACCCGCGTTCCACCGCTTATCCGCCCGTACTCTCCTCGCCTCCACACACTCCTAACGATACATGCCCCATACCCCCAAATGGGACGGTATCTGAGTACAATATATGGTTCTGAAAAAACATATCGGACGGTCCGAGCGGGAGATGTTGGCGCCGGTAACGTATTGATTTGTTTTTAAAGCCCTCGGTACATAGCTTTCCCGAGGATGAGATTTTATGCTTGATCTTTAGTCTTTGAGGCTGATGCGCAATCTTAGCCCTATCCCCTCAAATGGAACGGTATCCAAAGAGTACTAGTAGGGGAAAAACATATTAGACGCGGGCCGAGCGAGAAATCTTAATGCTAGAGTAAGGATATTATGATTTCCAAAACCCTCCGTACATGGCTTCCCGACATATGCTCATCACGCGGATTGCAGCTAAGCCTCCGCATCAGCCAAAACTATTAAAAATCAAGCATCAACTGCAATGCATCAAAATTTGATGCATCATTTTTTACTTCGACTGCTAATTCATGGACGCATAGATTAAATGGGGCACTAATTCATGGACGCATTGATTAAATAGATCACTATTTCATGGCCGCAATGATTAAATGGGGCACCAATTTATGGACGCAATGATTAAATGTGGCACTAATTCATGGAGGCATTGATAAAATGTGGCACTAATAGATGGATGCATTGATTAAATGGGGCACTAATTCATGGATGCATTGATTAAATGGGGCAAAAATTGGAAAATTTGGAAATTGTCTACAACCTGTGCCGGCAAATTGGACCGACTGCTGTCTCTCGGGCCTCTCTACTTCGCCATACATATCTTATTAGCAAGTTGGGCCCGGGTCTCTTCGACCGGGTACACCTATCGACACACCTATATGCAATGTGTGTCGACGTTCCTCGGGAGTTAAATAAACTGTAAGCAACCGCAGTAATTGCCACAGTCCCCCCCGCCTAAGCAGTAACAGCGTAATAATTTTGTAATCAAGAAACAGATCTAAAAGTAAATCCACTTGTCGAGAAAAGCAAAACTAAACTGCTGCTCGACCTTCACGATGCACGGCCCGCTCCCACCGAACCGGGGTGCCGACCGGCCTAGGCCGGTCGGCGGTCGGGAGGGACGACGGGCCAGCCTAATCTAGCTCCCGCGTGACTTCGGTCTTGCCGAAGGTAGGAGGGGAAAGATTGGCAAAAAACCCCTCCTCGCGCGGTCGCTCGTCGATCCCGCCGCTCCATCCCGTAAACCCCGCCCCAAGGTCTTGCCGCGTCCACCGACGCGGCGGTCCTCCTTGTCGAGGTCCCCCGTCACCTCGAGGACAGGTGGGGGGGACCGAGACACACACACATAGAAAAAACTAGCGCTCTTGCCTCCGCGCCTGAATATTCCCCGCTCATTTCCCCGGTTTTTTTTCTGTCTGGTACCCGGGTACCTGTCGGTTTTCCGGCCTGTGGCCTTACCCTCCCCCCTCTGATCGCGCGTCCACCGAGCGGCATGTTCTTGAGCGGGGGCCTCCGCGCTCACCCGGGCCCACGCTCAAGGAATCCTATGATTATGAAGGTCTGTCGGGGTAGTGGGTGTCGAAGAGGGGGGGGGGCAGGTCACCGTAGCCGGATCCGGCGGGCCGCGGGCGCCCGGAATTAAACAAAACCCTCCGTGCCGGGTTTTCCGGCGACGCCGACCCAGAGGGTCGTCGCCGCGAGATCGTGTCGCTCCTCCCGTCGCGACCGTCCTCCTTGCCGCCCCAGCTAACTCCTCCCCCCGGGAGATGACGCTGGACGACGTAGCGTCTCGCTAGTGAGCGCCCTACCCTGGTGTTGCTCCCCAACTAGCTCGACGCCGGGTACGGACATTCCGAAAAAAGTTTCCGAAAAAAGCCCTCCGTAAAAAGTTTCCGAAAAAAGCCCTCCGTACAAGGCTTTCCGGCGGCGGCTGATCGTAAGGATCGCCGCCGCCTCATATAGCCGCTCCTCCGTCTGCGACTAGCCACCGGCCTGTGCCATGTCTTGCCTCACCCCTCGGCAAGGTTCGACTGGCACAGGGCTGGTCGACGGCTTGCGAGCGCCCTTTCATGGCGCTGCTTCCCGGCTGGCCACCACCAGCTTCAACACCCGCCTCCCACCGCTGATCCGGCCGTACCCTCCTCGCCATCAAACGCTGCCGTAGTACAGGCCCCCACCCCTCAAAGTAAGGTTGTATTCAGGAGTACATGTACGCGAAAAAACATATCGGACGGCCCGAGCGGGAGATCTCGGTGCCGGTATTGCACCGATTTGTTTTTTCAAAAGCCCTCTGTACAGGGCTTTCCCGATAGCTGCTGATCCCGCGGATCGAGCTGTCGGCCCTCTTAGCCCCCTACCGTGCCTGACCTGGCACGGCTACGGGGTTTCCAGCGCCCACCACGGGGAGGTGAGGGGATGCCGACGGGCCTGCGAGCGCACCCCCCTCCGGGCCCGCCGCCGCTGCGCCGCCGGCGGGCGCCAAATGGGGCACTAATTCGTGGACGCATTGACTAAACGGGGCACTAATTCGTGGACGCACTGATGCGGGCGATCCGGGGCGAATACATTGATGCATCCTGCGCATTGGTATGCTTGCACAATTTTTGGGGTGTATGTTTTCAATTGCATGAGTCTGTCTTGAAAGTTCAAGTGAGTCGGACATTGTATGGGACGTCTCATACAACTTTGCTAAAGTTCTGACCAAATTTTGTTCCCTCACCGTCTTGGCAACGGCCGCCTAGATTGGTCTGCCCACGAGTATAACCCTCTCTAGGTTGTGAGTTTAAACATCTCCATGTTGTCTTGGCTGCAACGGAATGACCCGCCGACTAGCCGCTCAAGTGGGATCACTGGGAGTATACACCATATTGTCTTGTTTGAAAAAAAGACAAAGCATGTTCTGCGAAGTGTGCGTGTAAAAAAATATAGAGGTGTTAGTTATCATAGGATGCATGTGCATGATCATATCTGATGCATAATGCATGTGCATTTTCTGAAATGCAATCTAAAATTGTGCAGATTGTTCGCCCCGAGTATCGTAGTGCTGCAAAACAAGACACATTAGCTTACATTATGTATTCATTGCTCTAATAGCCTAATGAACCTTCTATGCTAAATTATGAAATACTATGAGACGCCTCTTGGGAACCCTCTGAAGACATTTGTGCTCGTGAACCTTGTCCATTGCGTTACAATCAGAATTCGTCATTAGTACAATGTCAGTATTGTACACCTGTTGGGTGAGTGTACTTGATATGTTGGATGGTCGGACGTGTTAAGGGGGTGGCTGTCTTGGTGGGAATGTGATGAATTTTGTGCACATACGATCAGAATTGAATGAGTGTGTGTGTGTGTGTTTGTGTGTTTGTTTGTATGTGTGTGTGTGCGTGCATGAGTGATTCTGTTTCTATCTTTTTTGTATGTGTGTGCATATGTTTTTGCTTGTGTGTGTGTGTGTGTGTGTGTGTGTGTGTGTGTTTGTGCGTGTGTACGTGCGAGAGAGAGAGAGAGAGAGAGAGAGAGAGAGAGAGAGTGTGTGTGTGTGTGTGTGTATGCGTGCGCGTCGGTCAGCTAGTTGCAAAGTATAGACGTCACACAAAATGCATACCAAAGTTGCACACAATGTTATTTCGATATGTCTATCAATAGGCGCAAGTGCGCGATTGTCAGTTACTTGTTAGCCTACACAAAGTTTGAATCCGCACTAAATTGAATGAAACAAAATCGATCGTACCTCACTGAAGGCTCATCGTCAGCAGCTTTTCATGAAACATAAATTGATTGTCAACCCAATAGCCAATCACGTGTAGCAGTGGTTTTGTTGTGGAGCCGCCTTGCAAAAAGATGAACATGAATAAAAGGATGGATCTGTGCGGCTGATATGTTCCGTAAGTCTGCAGGTAATTCGCTGTGCATCGATTAAACAGGGCTCTAATTCACGGAAACATTAATTAAATGGGGCACTTATTCATGGACGCACTGATCAAATAGCTCAATACTTCATGGACAAATTAATTAAATGGGGCAATAATTTATGGATGCATTGATTGAATGTGGCATTAATTCATGGACGCGTTGATTAAATAGGGCACTAATTCATGGACGCATTGATTAAGTAGGGCTCAAGTTTGTGGACGCATCGATTAAACGGAGCAATAATTTGTGGACGCATTCAAGGCGGACGATGGCAAACTTGGTGCGGACCTCCGCACTCCTGCTTTTCTTGGCACGCCTTCTGTTCAACCGGTCCATGACTACTATCCCTTCGCCATGGAGGATGGGGGTCGGTTGGCGCCCATGGCGGCTGAGTTAGTTGATCGCTTGGCTATTTTGGTGGCTGTTCGTCGTTTCCAGGGACTGGATCCGGATCCTACGGCTCCGCGAATCCCCGAGACTACTCGGGTTCGGACTCGGTCTCGTGGGTCCGGACCCTAGAATCACAGGTAATCGCGGGATCCGGACCCTAGAATCACAGGTAATCGCGGGATCCGAACCCTAGGTTCGGTAGGTAATCGCGGGATCCGAACCCTAGAATCACAGGTAATCGTTGGATCCGGTACTAGTTATTGTATGTAATCGTTGGATCCGGTACCAGTTATTGTAAGTAATCGTAGGGTCCGGTACCAGTTATTGTAAGTAATCGTTGGATCCGGTGTTCATCGTACTTTAATGGATCCGCGGTAATCGCGAGTATCTCATCCTCGCAAAACGATGTGGAATCGCGATACCCAATCAGTACTCACGATTCCGGGTATCTCACGATTTTGTGGTGGCCCGAAGTGACACGCTGTTTTTTTGGGAGATATTTGGCAATGCAAATGTGCTGAGGTGTATGTCTAGGATTGGTTCAATAGCCCTGATTGTTGTCATTCCGCAGCCTTGAATCGATTGTAGCCCACCCAAGGGCCACTTAAACGGTGCGTACGCGCTTGACATCCACCATAATCTGCCCGTCCAAATCTAACTCATATCATAGTTAGCAACAATGGCGGGGCAAGCGGGAAGTAGTAGACCGTCTAGATCAGGGAAGAGCTTGTCATCGACGGCTATCCAACGTACAGAAGAGGAGCTTGTTGGGAGTTCACATAGGGTGTTCAGGATACCTCTGTCAAAATCTACTGTATGGGATCCAAGCATTAGCACGCGCATAGAACTAGTAGAGATGTAAAAATTGAATTTGCAGTACAAATTTCCCCCAAAATGCGCAATTTGTATCAATTTGCATGAGTACTTCGAGTACTTGTTGGAATCGCGAACCCAACGAATCCAACGGAACCAAAAATTAAGAAGTACTCATGTACTCGGTTCCGGGACCGAAAGTACTCGCTGGATCCGAACCCTAGAATCGCAGGTACTCGCTGGATCCGAACCCTAGAATCACAGGTAATCGCGGGATCCGAACCCTAGAATCACAGGTAATCGCGGGATCCGGATCCCTTTTTCAGGGGTACTCACTAGTTCCGGATCCTAAAAAATCAAGTTCTCATGGATCCGAACCCAACAAAAAAATGGCGGATCCAGTCCCTGGTCGTTTCCCCGGCATGGGTGATGTTGACTCTCACTCTTTGCGCTTTGACACTTATGTCCGTATGCAACATTTCGTTCGTCGAACTACTTATTTTCCTTTTCGGCGTTTTTTGGGGGATGTGCGACGTGAATTCATGCAACGTCTTTATGCTTCTCTTCATGGCACTTTGGGTTCCTATCTCCGGGACGCTTTTCAAGAGGGCAGTGTTGACGCTGTGGCATGCCTTCTTGTTCCTCGGGCTTAGGTTTTTCCTCTTTTCTTCTTTTTGCTTGGTGGCCTCCACTGCTTTTACTTGTAAGAATTTGATTCTTAGTTTAATATGCTAGGTTTTTGCACAGTGTAGTGCTTCCTCTTGCCGTGCTTTGGATTCCGTGATCCTCTTGTCACTCTTGCCCTTATGTTCTCCCTCCCATTTTCCCTGTCGGTGCTCATGTTGTTCTTCTTGTAATCCTTTTTCAAATAATTACGGCTTTCTTCGTGCCCGGGCCTACCTTGACCTCTTGGCGTTCTGCATACCTTCCCTACCGGACTATATGAGGGTGACTTCGGGTACGGGTCGCGGGGCTTTGGCTCTCTTTTTCGCTTCACATGAGTCCATTTTCAAGGTGCCATCCGATTGCTATATGATGGCAGCCCACCGGGTGCTTGGCTTGACTGCGGAGCGCGCCGCTCATGTTCGAAAATGCCCTTGGTGCAATGAGGCCCCTTCAGAATCTCGCGGGTATGGATCTTCGTCGACGGTATCGAGCATCTTTATGTCGGGTGAGCGCTCAACAGCCGCTATGCTCATGGACCATATCCCCCGGTGCCCGAGCTCTTGGTATATCATTCAACTCCATGACCGCATTGTGCACGTGCTTGAAGAGTTCATGCTTGAAGCGGGGGCTACTAAGGGCCTTGACTTGCGGTTGGAGGTCCGCCGTATTCGGTCGGGAGCTTCACGTGATCGTCCTGGGGATGTGGTTTGGTTGGACTTCATGGCTCCGCACCGCCATCTTGTTGTTGATGTGACGGTTACAAGTGCTCGCACGAACACCAACGTTCCTCGTATAGGTGCTCGCCTTCCACTCCCTGGCAGCCTTGCATTGAGATCTCAGCAAGGCAAAGTTGATGCGGACCTCCGCACTTCCGCTTTGCTTGGCACGCCTTCGGTTTAGTCGGTCCATGACTACTACCCCTTCGCCATGGAGGATGGGGGCCGGTTGGCGCCGATGGCGACTGAGTTGGTCGATCGCTTGGCTACTTTGGTGGCTGTTCGTCGCTTCCCAGGCATGGGGGCCGCTGACTCTCGTTCCTTGCGCTCTTACAGTTATGTCCGTATGCAACATTTTGTTCGTCGATCTACTTCTCTTCCGTTTCGGCGTTTTTTAGGGGATGTGCGACGAGAATTCATGCAACGTCTTTGTGCTGCTCTTCATAGCACTCCGGGTTCTTATCTCCGCGACGCTTTTCAGGAGGGCAGTGTTGGCGCTGTGGCATGCCTTCCTGTTCCTCGGGCTTAGGTTTTTTCTTCCTTTCTTTCTTTTTCTTGCTTGGTGGCCTCCACTGCTTTTTCTTGTAAGATTTTTTTTTTTTTAATTACGGCTTCGCTCGATTCTCAACATAATAAGGACGTAATCACCAGCTCAAGCTGTTGTTCCTCGCCGTCGTCGCCCCGAAGCAGCTGTGCACCGGAAACTGTTACACCGTGCGAAGACGAGATAGATACTGTATCACCGTATCTCCTAACTTAGAGCTCCATTCGCCTAGTAACGACGGAACCGGGCTGCCATGGCGACGCTCTTGTTCAGCGCCTCGACGCCGGCCGTTCTCCGCCCCTCATCAAAGCGGCGAGCGCAGTCCAACTCCTTGACAGCCCCCCAAAACTTGGAACACAAATTGCGCTCTATACGCGCCTCCCGATGCGTTCGCGTCAGCGCATCAGCTGGTGAGGTCACCCGCGAGGTTCTGACGCCGATGCAACGGTGGGTCTGCGCGGTGGGGCCGGAGCAGTTTGACACCTCTCGTCTCATAATTTAGCGCTGCCTTGCTTTCGTGCCTCATCTCGCCGCTTGAGTGAGATCCACGTGCGTTGTGAGCAGGACGAAGCTAGATGTTGGAGATGACCGTGAATTTTATGGTGAGCTAGCCCGTACTCTCCACACGCTCGCAGCTCCTCGTGGCCGCTAGTCACTGTCCAGCCACGCACGGTCCACTTGCACTATCACTTCCTGTGTTCGACTAGCTGTGTTCTCGCCTGGACAACACAGCCTTGGCATCGCCCGTCAACGTCAGCGCACCTGCTTGTGAAGCTTCATCAATCCCGCACGTGCGGAACGGTGTTGCGACTTAGTTGCCGATGCTGTGAATCTGCGGTGTATGTGCGTAGGCTTTCCTCGGATCGTGACGCACGTGGACGATAACTTCTTGGCGCAAGTTACTCGCTTGTACAGGTGGGCTGCCACGGGCCGGTGTGCGTAGGGTGGGGTCATCTTGTGTGTGTGGGGGGGGGGGGGGGGGGGGGGGCTCATGAACTGTTCTCTGCCGCATGCATCATAGGCAGCGAATCCCTGAGGACGGCGAGGTGCTGGACTTGATGAGTAGTTGGGTGAGTGCACCAGGCGATGATTGCCGCCAATACTAAAGACTTTTTTATTTTTTTAGTTTTTTTGCTTGCGAATGTCCACAGTACTAAGGCGCTGCGCATTGGCTTTGCCCGTAGGTTAGCCACCTTCCAACTGACAAGCACTACAAGAGGGTGGTGGGGCATGGGATGAACGCTCAAGAGGTGAGAGGGCTTTCAATTAGTGTGTCGTAACGAGGAGAATCACCGGAATTTACCATTTGCGTTGCTCACAGTTACAAACTCTGTAGTGTTGGAGAGACATTTCACCGGAGCGCTTCAACGCGAATGTTCTGCATTCGTGTTGAGAAGCGGTTGACTCATCACTTGGTGCCTTGTTGAGTCGCGCTTTGTGGGTGGGTGCGCAGCTGGCGAAGAATAGACAGCTGGACTCCTTCTTTGTACGTGACCTTAACCAGGACCCGAGTGGGTGGGCGTTCCAGGACAAGAGCTTCGACGCGGTGGTATGTTGTGTCAGGTAAGCGCTACAGTCAGCACCTACATCATCCACCCCTCTTGCCCCCATCATCAGTCGCTCGGAACCTGGATGCGCAGCGCTGCTGTGGTGGTGCAGCGTACAGTACATGCAGCAGCCGGAGAGGGTGTTTGCCGAGATCTTCCGCGTCCTGAAGCCCGGCGGGGTGTGCATCATCACTTACAGCAACCGCCAGTTTTATCAAAAGGCACGAAGCATTGACCCGCTGTGTTTACTCAGGCGCGATATAGCGCGGTTGCTTTCTGGAAAACGCGGCTTAGGTAGCACTGTAGTAGTGACAACTGCTATATTCCTGCACGTGTAGGCCATTACCGCGTGGCGGGACGGCTCCGGCTACTCGAGGTCCCGTCTTGTAGCACAGTACTTCAGCGCTGTGGAGGGTTTTACGCAGCCTGAAATCCTGACCGAAGTGCCCGACGACGGCATCGAAAGCAAGGTGCGGAGTGGGGGGGGGGGGGGGGGGGGGGGGGGGGGGGGGTTGCAGCCGCCTGGTCTTTCTTCCGAACTGTTTAGTGTAACATTGTCGAGCCTAAATCGCTCACTCGCGTATTGAAGAATGCATTAACAGTCGGCGTCCTTTGCCCACACAGGCACCGCCGGGAGGACTACAGCGAGCACTGCAGCGCCTGACGAACATTTGGTCACAGCGCGTTCAGAGCGACCCCTTCTACGCTGTGGTTTCGTACAGGTCCGCAGAGCAGTAGTTGTGGTCTTACAGTTTCGATCAGCCCGCGCACGCCATGGTGTTGCAAAAACTAACGCACAGCAGTGTACGAGTGCAAGTGGTTACGTAGTAGTTGGAACACCCCATGTCCCGGTTGACATCGAAACTACTTAGCTAGCAACGTCTCTCAAACTCTCACGAAGTGCCACCGGCGTGTAACGCTACTTTCAAATGTAAGCAATTGTTGGGATGCACGAGGAACAGCTGTTGAACCGGATATGCATGGTGGTGGTAGTTCTGGAGTACAGTTCAATACATACACTGCGCAGTGTCGACTTGCTGTGGTGTTGTGCGCAGTGGTCCCGTTCATTTGACGCCCCTATCCTTACAAACGGACTGTTTGCGGCCCGCATTGCGAATACTCGGCCTCAAGTATATCTATTGGTTCGTCGTCGTCGTCGGAGTGACGCAATTGTTTCGTCGGCTAATACTGACGTTCCTGCTGCTTCCCTGGTATTGCAGGAACTTCAGAGTGGTCGAATAGGGCTGGCAGCTGTTATCGAGTACTGATGATAGGCACGCGCAGTCGTCGAGATCCCATCTTGAAGATGAGAAGAACAGTCCGCGTTACTATAATAGTTTTTACTTCTGGGGCAGGCGTACCACCTAACTATCGACGACTGGCAGTTTAAAATCAGTCGGGTTTGCTGTGTGCAGTCAGGCGCATGTCTATCGCCTCAAGATGTAGTCGACATTCGAATATTGGATACGATAGCCAAGGCCACCCCATTTCCCGACGCATGGCGCAGTAGAAACGATTGTCGCTGAGCTTGGGTGGTTGTGTTGTGAGGTATTACTAGCGACAGAAAACACTAACAGGATCAGTACTCTTACTCGCTACTTTCAACAGCGCTCATTCCCGAGACGCACAGCAACAGCTGAATATCGAACTCGCACTTCCATTGCAGAGCTGCTGCAGGCGTTGCTGTCTCGTTGGACTGCTGCATGCTGGCAGTGGCGGCCGGTCTGTCAAGACGCCTCCTTCGCAGACTGCAATTGCCGACACTCGTGACAGGTCTCACTTACTATCGAACCCTGCGTCTACCCTCGCACCCACTTCCGACCCTATCGCGCCCACTTCCAGCTTAGAGTGGTATCGAACTTGCTGGTGTCATGCACGCATGCTGCATGAACTCCCCCCCCCCCCCCCCCCACACACACACGCCCTCCCACAGCCTGGCGACAAGCCATTCAGCTGTGAAGCTGAAAATAGATTTCTCCCTGGGAAGGGAGAAGCATGCAGCACTAGCCGACCAGAGTGTAGACATACCCCAAGAGGATCATATTACAATTATTTATCATAATGGGCCGTCCTAACTACGAAGACGTTATCAGAGTCCGACGATACAGAAAAAACGGGACAGGATGGGGGGGAGCAAGAGTGGAAGGGGGGTTGGATGGGGAGGGAGGGAGAGACGGGGGGCAGCAATGGCCTCAGTCGTAGGACATGTAGAAAGGCGCATTGGCGACACGGCCCAGCATGATTGGCAGGCCGGTGACGCCTTTGGACAGGATGTTGAACTTGGCGTCAGGGCAGGCGTTCAGGAAGAGCGCGAGGCCAAACTTGATGAGGTTGGGCAGGTCGAGGTGGGCGGAGAGGAAGCCGCGCCAAAAGTGGTCACTCAGGGTGAAGAAAGAGTCGAAAAAGTCACGCGTGCCCTGCAGGTCCAGCTTGAGCAGCACGTCCTGCCCGAAGCAGAAAAACTCGCGCTGCTGCAGCCGCTCCTCCGGCCACAGCGAGGCCCAAATCGCCGCCGCCATGCGATCCGCCTCTGCCGCGGAAACCGCCTTCTTTCGCGTTCCTTCCTTCCCCGTGAAGGAGTCCAGCGCATCCACAATTTTATCTGACACACCGCCAAAACAGGCAAGAAAGAAAGAGTTCAGGACGAAATACATCTCCGTGGCGAGGGAATCGCGACTTCTGTCACTGGCTGTCTAACAGTCTAAGGGCTGGCCTCAACTGTGCATGGCTTGGACTTCAGAACTGAAGAACAATGATGGGAAGAGCTAGTTTCGTGCTGACAGCAGAGGGCAGGGTAGTGAAGGGGGAAGCTGGACTAACCTGCGACCGTAGGGGCGGTTGACAAGGCGCGCGATACCATGTAGCCGGTGGAGGGGTGCACAAGACCGGCAGCACCACCGACGGCAAGTGTCCGCTGAGGGTGGATTGGCAACTCACCGCCCATCGGGATAAGGCAGTACTCCTCCTCCTCGACGTTTTTAATCTAGGAGCACGCCCAGTAACGTTAAGGAATTGCTTGTCTCACAGAAAATTGAGCTCGATAGGAAAAGATAGGGCTACCCATTCCTATACGGGCGAGCGCGAGGGTGTGTGAGTGTGTGTTCGCGTGTGTTCAAGTGTTTGTGTATAAGTTGGTGCACGTCTGTGTATGAGTTGGTGCGTTGTGTGTGCAAGAAAAATAGACTCGAGGGAGCGTGTGTAAGTGTGCAAAAACGCCTAAATACATTTATGAACAAAAAAAAAAAATCAAACGGATCGAAATGACATGAGATAGGAAGAAGTAGAGCAAAATCGTGCATCCTACATTTGAGCTTGTTGTTGCAAGCAAGTCTGTGCACATGCATGTGCGCGCGCGCGCGTGTGTGTGTGTGTGTGTGTGTGTGTGTGTGTTTGTCTTTTTCATTGCACGCTAGGAATGGATGGAGTTGGATCGGGGAGCGGCCAGCGCATGTGTGTGTCTACGATGGTGCACCTCCTACCGCGACGAATTATTCGAATTTGTAAGAGCGAGCACGAAATATGAATGTGTGTGTGTGTGTGTGTGTGTGTTGTGGGTGGGGGGGGGAGAGGTAGATGACCGAGCGCAAGGGTGTGGATGTGCTCACAGACTGATGCGTATGAGGGAAGATGGAGTGACACAGGGAGGTGCACTTCAAAACTGCTGACTCATAGTTCGGGCTGCTTCCTTCGTGCTCTTCCCTGTCCATGTGCGTGTCTATGTGTGCGTGTGCGTGGGTGCGTGTCTGCTTTTGCGCGCGTCGCGCGAAAGGGAGGAGTGCTGAGATTCGAACCGAGCTGCGGGAGGGTTGGCACCTTGATGCCGAGGTGCTTCATGCGCAAGTCTAGCCGCTCCTTGAGCTCAGGGAAGCTGATGGCGGGCTTGGCCACCAGCGAGGTCTCTTCCACGAAGATCTTAGTGGGGGAGAAGGGCATGACGTAGAGGAAAGTGGGGAGCTTAGCGTTGGCGGCTTTCATGGCGGGGGCGTCGTCCAGGTGTGAGTCGCGCCAGTCCATGAACAGCATCTTGTCCAACGGAAACGGGTGCGACTCCACCTCAACCATCACGCCATACGCGCCCTGGTAGCCCGGGCTGTAGCTCTTATCCCCCGCGTACTCCACCAGCGTCTTGCTGAACCCGGCTGCGTCTAGCACCAGCGAAGCTCGCAGCTCAACATCGTTACC
>JAPMLY010000488.1:105000-150000 GCA_026401115.1 Tetraselmis chui
TTCTCCTTTGCAACCAACCAACCTCCAATACTGTGCATAGGAACGATATCATGTTTATGGCGGAAGAGCTGCGCGAGCTGCGTCACCTGCCCCGCATCATCATGGTCTTCATCTCCACCTGCGCCACCCTCTACATCATCATTTGCATTTGCTACGATGCATTACTCCCCAGCGCCGCCATCGCCGCCTCCTCCACCGTCGCGCTCGACGTCGTGCGCGCAAAGCTAGGCACATGGGGCATCACCGTCGCCGGCCTACTTTTCTCCGCCTCCGTGCTCGGCTCCAAGAACGTATCCCTCATGACGGGTGGCCGCCTGTTTTACTCCATTGCCAGATCGGGTGAGCTGCGCACCCCTCTCGGCACGTAGAGCAAAACCAATCGCACGCCTGTTTGGGCGCTGCTTCAACAAGCCACCGCTGTGCTCGCCTTGCTTGCCATGCCGGGCTCCTTCAATGGCATGGTTGCCTACTTTGGCTCTGCGTTGTGCCTATGGTACGGCGCCACGGGGGGTCTCTCTTCAGGCTGCGCTCCTCGATACCATCCGCCCACTCCCCCATCCGCTGCCCCATCCCATTTCCCATCCTCGTCATTGCTCTCGCCCTCGGCGCCTACCTTATCGCCAGCTTCGCCGTGGACGCCCCCACTCGCTCCCACACTATCGACAACCTTCCGTTTCCCGTCACTCTTTTCACCTGCCACACCATATATACCGCTATCACTCGCTCCGTGGTACCAAGAGAAGGCTTGTAACCTTGCTTTTCACTGATTAGATAGATGCCGTACCAAAACATGACCTTCTTTTTGTTATCCTACCCAATCTTAACTCCTATAATAGGTAGACGTGCTGCCACATCGGACGTTAACCGTGTCTATATTTAGGTCGATTCGATGATGTCCATTTCCCAATTTTGAACTGAGACCACAACAATAAATATGAAAACCACCCTCTTGGCCATGGCGCAAATACTAGCAGAAATGGTAAACGAGTGCGTGATGACCACGTCATGACAAAGATAGTTACCACCCTACGTCACGGCATTTGCACCCCACGCAAGGAGAGGCTGACAGCATAGCGAAACTTATGAAGTTATGTCCCCATGATGACACCGCCCATGCGTACAAACGTGCACACCACAACATTGTTGTGCCAACCCCGGCAAACACAACGCTACACCGTCTCTATCTTATGATTCATTTATTACTGTTTATCCGGTTTGAGTTCTAAAATCTCATTTGTCCGGGTATACTTCGAGATATACTAAAGTCACTACGAATGCAAGATAAGAAGGGATATCTATCTCTCTATCCCTCACACACACACACACACACACACACACACACACACTCTTTCTCTCTCTCTCTCTCTCTCTCTCTCTCTCTCTATCTCACACACACACACACACACACACACTCCATCCCCTCCTTCCCCTCCATCTCACTCTCTCACCCCCTGCGTTGACGTTTGCGTATGAGAGAAAATGTCTTCCAATTTGCCATTTTTTTCAATTCTCAGGCGCAATAAAAGAGTTACTGATCAACATCGCTAAGATACAAGTACCATTTAGAGGAAATAGATTATGCTAGATAGTAGCACTTAGATAAATGGGCTAGGATATGACAACTTTTCTAAGGACATGGAGCATAGACTCCTCCCATATTTGGAGGCTGTCACGGTCATCTATATAAGTGAAGGGTGGGCGCGCAAGGGAGGGTAAAGGGGTCGGGGAGCTCACAGTCGGGGTGGTGAGTACCATGCGGAGGATGTAACCGTTGAAGAGCAACCATAGCCGCGTCCGCGTCCTTCACCATTCCGAAGTCGGCACCATCCACGGCCATACGAGCCCG
Source organism: Tetraselmis chui (assembly GCA_026401115.1). Classification (NCBI taxonomy): domain Eukaryota; kingdom Viridiplantae; phylum Chlorophyta; class Chlorodendrophyceae; order Chlorodendrales; family Chlorodendraceae; genus Tetraselmis; species Tetraselmis chui. Next base: position 106,847 of record JAPMLY010000488.1, read on the forward strand.
TCGTAGCTGGCCAACTTCCCCTAGCTCACGGGCTCGACGGAAGGCAATACGGCGTCGGAGGCCACCTCCACAGAGGTAAGTCGGTGCGTGATACTGCTCTCGTTGAGTGGGCCGGGTCTGGCGACGACGAGAATCCCCCCACCCCGCCCCCGACCACCAAAGCGTCTAGACACATAATCCCTACAGCCGGACACAACCGACTAATTTTAGTCGGTTGTGCACCTTGTGTAGTTAGTGCTAGTACTTTCCCCAGATTTGAAAATATTGAAAATGCTCCCAACACTTGAAACTATCTCTAGCATGAAAATAGTCCCCTAAAAAGCTCATACACGTGGGTTTTTGTTGTCACTTATATGACCCTCCCGATTGCAATTTGCAAAATGACCTCCATGAAGGCAAAATCTGTATTCCCAATTTGTACCACTTTAAACTATTACTATCAGCATATACACCACAACCCGCGGCAATGGCGCGTTCCACCGACCTCAACAGTGGGTTGAGGGTGCATCTTCAACACATTTGCAATTTTGGTGTAGATTTTGATTGTCTGATGACAGGAAAGCACAACCGATTAAAATTAGTTGATTGTGCTAAACAAGGAATTTGAATGCACATTTTGGAGTGTACAATTAGGATTTTCATTCGTCATCGCCTCAAAGTCCATTGCATTGCCTACTACTTGCTAGCAAACTAATGACACCGCATCTTGGTTCTATTCCCTATCCCAAAAGCATATGTTCGATCTCATCGCATTAAAAATTTCCCATGTGAAATGGTGCAACATATTGCCCACCAGTTCGGGGGAACCCTAGCGTATGCAGCACCACGAATGATTTGCCCAACATAGGGCATGCAAAAATGCATGAGAGAGACGTTGCAGCTCCTAAATGACAAAGAAAAGTAAATTGCACACCTCTTGGTCATACATTCCCATTGAATGACTACTCTTGTTGGTTTCATCTTACACACCAAATCTAGTTGGCCATGCACATGAATGCATTTGCTACGTAAGCGTTCCACTTATTATTGCACCGAACTTGTATCACATTCCGCTTCCGTCCCCGTCACATAATTCATTTGCATCATTACAACCAATAATCTTAGTCATGATCGTTGCATTGCGAACGACAACTTATCTTGTTCGCGCATTAGCGGCTTCACCATTTGCAAATGCTGGCCATCTCACACACACGGTGACTCGCCACTCACACATCAACGCCGACAACAAAGCTCAGCAAATGAATATTCAACAGCTTTAGCGCCTATCACAGCAATGTATGTCGGCTGCGACTGCGCTTGAAACAAATGTGCTACCTAACGGTCGAAAAGGCAGTCATGGCTGGCGGCATCCGACGTTGCTTCCGTTGCTGCGAGAGCTTGTACTACCACCAAAAACAGCGCAGCAGGCCAACGCTTGTGAGGTTCTCAGCAACCTCCAAAAATGCAACGACTTGCCACCGAAAGCTAAATTCGGTGTGAAAGAGGGTTGAAGAAGGCTCTATCGTTATTTGACTCGTCGTGCTAGCCCCACCTGGTCGGTAGAGTGGCATATGGTGTGCAGGTGCCGCTTGCATGTTGCCGTATTCGGGCACTATGTCTCGGTAGCAAGCACGTCCGCTACACAGCTCAAAACGCTGCTCCACAGGCCTACGCTGCATTCCATATTGTTTTCGACGATGGTCGAAGTGGTACAGTGCTAAATAGGAGACGCCGGAATCGCTGCCACCCGCGCGACGTGATGTTGGTCCTGACGCCGGCCATTTTCTAGCGAATTTTCTACGGACACCTCGTTCCGGAAAACTGGACATTCAGACGCACGCACACGCAAACTTCAGCTACTGACGTGCCACAAACGACTAAAATTAGTCGGTTCTCGCTGTAGAGAACAAGACCCCGTTCTGGCACGCACGGGCAAGCTCACCTCCATCCCGATTGTCACGTAGAAGGGTGTGAATGCCCGTGAGTCCATCCTCTCCGGACGCAGAGAACCAAAGGCGGACACGACGTTGGGCAAGGGAGCGGATGCGAGCACGGGCCGCAGCCGGAAACGCACGGAGGAGGTGGCCGGCAAAGAGGTGAATTGCTGAAGAAGCTCTGGCGGCACGATAGTCCATGGAGGGAAGGGAGGTCGCATATTCGAGGGTGTCTAGTAGAGCAACAATGAGGTCATCCCTCGCTGTCGCACAACCCCCCCCGGGCCGTAGTGACAGGTCTAAGCCGCAATAGGCAAGCGACATGGTCATTGTCGGAGCACCAAGAGGCAAGAGCAGCAGCGTAAGGGGGAGAAGCCTATCGGCGGAGTGCAGCAGCATACGAGGGCATAAAGGCTTGTCCATGAGGCAACGGGGGCCCGTCCATGGGGGGTTGGGGTGGAGGGAGGCGGGTAGGGGAGGGGGATAAGCACCGGCTCAGCTCGGGGTGGGGGATGGGGTGGAGCCAAGGGGGGGAGTCCACTAGAGGTAGGGGGGGGGTTGACAACTGTTTGGAGGGGGCATGGTCCATGGTGCGACTGACGGGAGCAGCCAGTCCGGCCATGAGAGGCTAGTTGGGAAACGGGAGCAGCCACACAGTGGGGGCATGGAGAGGAAAGAGGGCGAGCTTGTGTGGAAGATAAAAGGTGAGCGCCCGAGGCACAAAGAGAGAATCTGGCCGATGAGGAGGTCGCAAGGTGGCGAGCTTGGCGACGATAGGCAGAAGTTGAGGGGCCATTGCAATTTATGAGCATGTTAGTGTGTCTGGCGAAGTTAAAGCGCCACTTGCGGCCAACAAACCGTGTGCCACACGGTGCGCAAGTGTAACATCCCCCCCGCGACGGGAGCTGAGCACCCGATGCACTTAGGCCCGGCTCCGACCTTGAAGCATAGTCATGGTCACCATCGGTAGTCGCACGCCCTCTAGAGACACTACTTCCACCACGTACATGTGTCACACCACACATTTGCCGGCCACCAATACCAGTACGCGCGGCTTGCCACACACCATCACCGGCATCAAGAGCTAAAGCACGAGAACCAGTATCAACAGCCGTAATCATATGCCCACCGGTAGCAGCAATTGGCCGCCAGCGAGTACAATCAGCTACAACAGTTACACCACCGGCAACAACCTTTTGCCCACTAGCAATAGGAGATGCATCATCAACACCACCGTCACTAGCGTCAACCCTTCATCCACGACCTCTGGCAGCGACAACAAATCGCCGACCAACGCTTGCAAATGCACCGCTAGCAGCACCACCACCAGCTAGAGCCTTGTGTACACGAGTCCTTGCAAGAGCAACCGGGCGAGAGCAAGTACAAGCAACTGTGTCAAAGTTGAGGGGGCGATAAGGAATACTTACACTCGGTGAGTGACACTGCATGTCATCTCACCCTCAGCAAGTGCCTAGCACTTGCCTATCACATGACACGCACTCACCTTGTGATGAGCACACGCCAACGTATATTCTGAGCCTTTAGATGATATCTAACGCTCAGCAACTTGCCACCATCAGCAACCTAATCCTCTCTATTGCTGATTGGCTTATCATCTTATAGTGCTGAGTCACAGCCGTACTATCACGATGCTACTTGACCAACATTGCTGTGTAGCAACTTGATTACCACACAAACTATGTCGCGCAACAAACTGCACACGCACCACTTGCGGCCCCTACCACCAGCCGTATGTCTGTGCCTACCAGCACCAACACCAACACTAGCACGTGGGCGCGAGCCAGCCTCGGCAGCCACAACTCCCACAACAATAGCAGTAACACCAACAATTGCAACATGAGCTCGAGCACCACTAACTGCAACCCTTTGCCCACGAACAACGGTAGCAACGGTCAATCACCAACCAACATAAACAGTTGCAAAAGCACCCCCAACAAAAGCACGACCAACTCTTTGCCCACCATGACCAACAACAATAGCATGTCACGAGCAAACACCGGCAGTTGCTACAACACCAACAACACCACCACTAGGGGCAGCAGCCGGCCACCAACCAACACCAGTACCAACACCCGCAGTAACACCACATGTAGTAGTACCACCAATAGTAGCACCACAAGTTGTAGCCGTCTGTCGACGAATACTAGGGACCGGCCGCCAGCGAGGATTAACACATGCAACCGTAGTACCAACAACAACATCACATGCAACACCAGCATCAACATCAGCAACTCGAAGCCCACAATCATGAGAATCAGCAACAACAACATGGTGCCATCCAGCAAAAGCGCCACCACCACCACCACCACTAGAAGTATCACCACCGGAAGCACCACCATATGCGACCATGTGCCCACTAACATCAAGTGCATCAACTGGCCGTGAATCAACACTGGTGGCCACTACAACACCAATAGCAACACCACCGGCCGCCCTACCAGCAGCATCTCTATGTCCGCTAGTAAGTTCAACTGCAGCCGGCCGCCAACCAACACCAGCAACTGTGAAAAACCCCACATGTAGTACCCCAAATACTAGCGGAAGCATCGACAACAACATCAACATTAGGAGCAACAACAACGTCAGCAGCAACAGCGGCATGACAAGTTGCATCTCTTCGCCCACCATCTATAGCAATAACAACTCGCCGCGAACCAACACCGGTAGCTGCCACAACACCAACACCACCACCAACGACAACACCAGCAAACCCACTAGCAGCAACCCACTGTCCACACTAAAAACAGCAACATCCGACCGCCAACAACACCAACACCTGCAACACTGTCAGCAACAACATCCCATGTAGCAGCACTAGGAGCACCACCACCCCTAGTTGCGGCCATGTGCCCACTAGGACCGGCATGAGCAGCTAACCGCCACCCACAAGCAGCAACACCACCACTAGCAGCAACAACAACAACGGCAATAGCAGCACCACTACCAGTAGTCATATGTTCACGTGTTGTTACTAAACAATAGCCGCAGCTGTGCGCCGACCAACACCAGCCGCCTCCCGCGAACAAGCAGCGCTAGGATCAGCTCACCGCCCATTAGGAGCTGCACTAACAGCCCGCCGCCTAGCACCCCCGCACCCGGGGCGACTCGCAAGGGGACGACGGGCGGTACGTGTAGTAGACGCAAAAGTGGCGCGTACGACAAAAGCCAAAGAGCCACGGGGGGGGGGGGGGTAGAGACAAAGCGGAGCGAAGAGGGCGTCGCGCAAGACGAGGAGAAGTGGCGTGGCGGCCCGATGCGGAAGTACGGGCAGGGGAAACAAGGGGATACACAACAATCGACGCACGGACCGTACCACGGGCACGACGAGCAGCAGAGGCACGACGGGTAGATCAAGACGCGGAGGACCGGGCGAAAGGAGGAAGAGGAGAGGGAGAGCCTTGTCGGGACGGCCCGGGAACAAGGTGCGAAGGCCGATCAACGGCCCGTTGGCATGCCGTAACAAGGCCCGGGCAGCAGCGTAGGTCAAAGACAAAACGGTGTATATATTGTACGTGTGATATATACACTGTTGCATGTGACAGTTGGGGTTTAACATATTTAGAGTCAGATTGCTTTAAGTATAGAGGTTTGCAAAACTTTGTGACAGAACGCACACCCTAGCGGTTAAGCGTTATTGGAAAAGCGGTGCGTCTTAACTTAACCTCGAGGTTACCCTCGAGGACTGGGGGAACGCCTCGCGCAACGCCCCAAGCCCTGCCCCAAACAACACTAGCTAGCGGCAACCCTTAAGCCGGTTCAACCCCCGAGCACTGGCACTCTTTGCTTTGCGCTCGCCCATCTAGCTCGACTCTCGCAGTCGAGCAGGGTGTCAGTTTACATCGTCTCATGCGCACTCGAGCGTCACGAGACACTTCCTTACGTTATAAGTCGCCGTTATACAACATGCAGCATGAGCAGTCAACCTCCGCGCCCGGACTCGACGCTCTACCCACTGCCACTGCACAACGTACTATCGAAGAGGTTCAAACTCAATTTTCGGCCCTCAAACTCCGAATTTCTGAGCAGATTCATGCGTCAAACACCGCCTTACTTGCACAGCTTCAACGTTTAAGATGCTCAAATGTGCCCACAAATGAAGAACAATCCATTCCCCCTGACGCGACCATTGCGACTGAGGGTGGTAAGGCGGCCCAAGAGCTACCTATCGACTTGCTGAACGACGACTCCGAGCTTCTCGAGCTCGAATTCGTCGACTTCTCCGCGTGCGGAAAAGTCATTCATGCCGGCCTGGAACGCCCCCCACGCGACATTGACGAGCCCCGCCTTTGGACGCTGACGGACGACACGGCGCGCTTCATTAGCGATAGGAGATCTCAAGCGGGGTACGACGAGTACCTCCACATTGGTTGCTATGCCTTCGTCGACAGTTACGCCATCGCGGCAATCGGCGAGGGCATAGACGCGCTGTCATCCGGCCCTCCTTTATCGCATAGCCTCCGCAAGTGTGCCGCCTCCGCTGCTAGCTGCATCGAAGCCCCACTTCACGTCGTTAAATACATGGGTGGTTGGGCCAATAACAGTTTTGTGAGTGAAGGAAAGTACATCGACCCCACCATGACCCCATATTTCGACCCCATCTCCAACGGCGTGGCAGTACTTCGGATGGCTCGTCCCAACTAGACCGTTTCATTAAACTAGGTTGCGCAAGCCTTCGGCTTTTAAAATACTTGCAAAACGTGCCCTCGGGTAAATTGTCGGATTGTTTAAATACAAAGGTTTGCAAAACTTACTGGCGTATGTGACAGAACGCACAGTCACCCTAGCGGTTAAGCGTTAATGGAAAAGCGGTGCGTCTTACCCATATCTCGAGTTACCTCGAGGAATGGGGGAACCCTCGAGGAATGGGGGAACGCCTCGCGCAACGCCCCAAGCCCTGCCCCCAACAATACTAGCTAACAGCAACCCTTAAGCCGGTGCAACGCCCGAGCACTAGCACTCTTTGCTTTACGCTCGCCCATCTGGCTCGCGCAACCCACCCACCCAACCCATATCTAATCTCCCCCCATGCCAAGCATGTGGTGGTCTTTTCGCCCAAGTGTAAGCACATTGACATCTTTGGCAAAACATGCCCTCGGGTAAATTCCAGCGTTGCGCGAAACAAATTTCCGTTCCGGTCTCTTCCGGCGGAACACCGAAATTGAGGATACTTCCGTTCCGCCGGAATACCTCTCGGAAAGGACCGGAAGTCCCCTCCCCGGAAGTCCCCATAAAGCTTTATTTTATTCCCTCGTATCTTCAGGCATTGATTCATTTTACTCCGAAGAGGCAAAAGCCGTCGAGAAAATCACCATTACGCATTTTCTCTGGAATTTAACAAGGTACGAACAAGTACTACATAATATACTGCATATAAATAACAAAATGCTTAAGTACTCATATTTGAATTAAAAAAAATACAAATACTGTCGTACAAGTATGTACAATACTTTATGTTGTTTACAAGAAGAGCCAAATGAGCACGGACAGGGAAAGTGGGAGGGGAAACAAAAGGGCAAGAGTTACAATAAGATGATAAGGCCAGTATGATTTAATTGTCGGTTTTAGGGTCCTTTTTTGGCCGAAATCGGAGGGGGGGGGGGGGATTTATTCAGTATAACCCCGACAATTGTGTAGCTAGTACATTGGCAGTACTTCCCCAACCGTACTGCAACCGGGCCAAATATCGGTATGTACGCGCCGCCACCGCTGCGCAACCCAGAGCAGCAAACACCATTATAAACCAGTTTCTAGCGCCGGAGGCAGGGTCCGTAAGTGGCCGCGTCGACGAGCTAGTACCGACGGCGCGATGGCAAGCAACGCCAACTGCACTGTGAAAGTGGCCGTGACTTGGGATGGTAGGCTACTCGGTGGGCGGGCAGTGCTACATGTCTTTGACGAGCACTGGCTACAAGCACACACTTGCTATGAGCTGATGCAACATGTGGCGAAGGACATAGACCCGGAGTTGTCCTTTGACCTCGTGGAGCAAGTAACGATGGTGTGCGTGGAGCACGAGGACATAGTCACAGGCTCCGGGCGAAAGCGACGGCGGCCCACAGCCAGCGTCACCGCCAACCGTTTGTTGCACGTGAACGTACACGACGTCATGGAGGATGTGCCGACAAGGCACTTCCAGTTCGAGGTCACCCTGCAAGCAGTGCGCCGTGCACGCGCGCATGTAGTGAATGTGTTCGACCGCATGAAGGCCGCGCAGTCTACCAAGAACCTGCACTACCCGCCTCCGAGAAACTTCGATTCAATGGACGCAAAGGACAAGCTACACAACCTGTTGTTGGATTGGCTGCGGGAGCAGAAGGCAGGATGGACTCGGGCCGAAGCTGACAACGAGGGAAAGACCTTCGTAAAGCATGTGACGGCGGCGTTGTTCCCTCTTTCGAGCGACATGTTCGACAGCATGTCCGACCCTAAGAACGCAGGCACGTATCGCTTCGCTTGTTGTTTGCTTGCTGCCCACATGCCCACATACATGCAGCGTACTGAGGCGTATGTTTTATATGCGTCTAGCTCTTCCCGCCGACTCTCAGTCTCACTGTTGTCGGCGCCATGGAGGGCTCGATAGAGGCATGCGGCCGCCCCCGCCCCTATGATATGCGCAACTGGTCCATACCACTGACTCCGTTTACGTTTCCTTTTTTGTACCGATTTACAGTCCGACCCTTTCCCGACCCTATCCTAAGGAAGTTCTTTGGCCACAAGCTACGTGGCAAGAAGGGCCCGGAGATTGCGAAACGCCTCGAGGCTAGCTCCACCGAGTTCGCCGCAGCGCTAAACAACACTGAGAATAAGACGTGGATGGAGCGAGACAACATGCGGCAAGTGTGCACCATGTTACATGACCTCAGGAAGTCGGTGGACCACTACCACCGGCGACTGTACCAACAAGGCAGCCGGCAAAAGAAGGTACACGAGGCTGAGGAGCCGTTGCGTCGACCGGCCACGGCAGTGAAGTGGGTCACCATTGAGGCTTTGCCACTCGGCGAGGTACCGCATCGCTCGTTGGCGCTCCTCGACCGCAAGCTAGAAGACCGCCACACCGTCGACTTCGAGCCTATCGACGTCAACTCCTACATGAGCGACATGACAACCAAGCAGCGACACGCGTTCATACTTCGCTTGAAGGCCGGGTTGTCGTACCCTTTTCAATTGTGGAGCTGGATGAAGGGCGGCAGCGCAGCTGGTGTGTCAGCTCACTTTTTGTGGAGGATCCCAAACAAAAAGCAGCGGCAGCGCATCACGGACGACCCTGTTCAAGTTGCTGAGAGAGACGCCCAAATAAAGGCATGGGAGGACAAAGCAGCCGTCAACGTCACCACATTGAGTGAAGAGCGGGAACTGCACTACAGCAGAGCAGTGCGCAGCGCCTACTTGGCAGCAGTCGTACATCCTAGTTTTGTTCGCAACAAGTCAGCAGCCAGAGCAGTATGGCGCTTCATCACCGGCCATCCCCTACCAGAAAATGATGATGTTTCTGACCAAGCCAGCTCTGTGGCACTGGTTGCCATCAACTCTGGCGCGAGGGAATTGGTGACTGATCTCCGGATGATGAATGGGCGTGAGAAGAAAAATGCGTTCGAACCCTTCTGGGCTGAGCTTAGGAGTCAACTAAATGACTATATAGCAGTCCACAGCAGAAGGAAAGGTATGCCTCCTCCTTTCCCCCCTCTATAGTCTCTGTCCATGTGTATAGAGATATTTTGCTGCTGTGATATATACAAATTCACATGTGAATATTTAGTGTGCACTGCTGACAGGCCCGAATAGGAACTTTATGCCTTTCGCACTATCTGTGGAGAAGCTCATCGCCAAGGTGAAAAAATCCTTGCAAGTGAAGTATGGCAACAACCTCGAGGACCAAGAGATAGCTATCCCCTCAGTCAGTACCGTGGCATTGCAGTTCGCCCCCCCCTCCCCAAATGTCGCATCAGCTGCCAGATACACAGGTGCGCCACCTCACACCGTCTACAATGTGCCATTCCCGTCGCACGTTTGTGTGGTGTTGTCTTGGTATGTGAAGCTACTATTGGACATGCAGGGATGTTGAAGCTAGTACACAAGGTGCAGTGCCGCACACTGCGGCAATTCCACATGGACGCGCACTATTGCGCCAAGATCCATAAGAACATCAGGCAGTACTCAGTCCTAGTGAAGGTGTTGTTGGAAGACGCCGGCTTCCCGGAGCTCCACGTATCGTACGTCTCCTCCGATGACAAGGCCAAGGTTGGGGTTGGTGAGCCCAACCTGCCCATCAGCATGGCAGCCCGGGGGAAGGCTAGCCTCGTCCCCGTGGATAACAACGGCAAGTCATTCAACGATGCGGGCGATCACGACTACTCGGGGCAGTCTGTGGTCCCGTCGGTGCACTTGATCAGTGAATTGACAGTACCTACTGAGGACCGCAACGTGGACTTGGCGAAGCCTGCTCTTTACAGAGGTGATAGCCCCAATCATATGCGATGTGCTTGCTACTTCCTAACATAAGAATATATGTGTCTGGTGTATTCACTGCCATATACCGCCGCTTTTGCTCATGTATTCGAAGGCATAGCTCATGTGGCATTGAAGGATGCAGTGTTTCAACCTTCAACCCCTATGCGGCATATGGCGGAGTTGGGCAACGCCATCAGCAAACAACTGCTAGACAAGAGCAAGTTGTGTGTCGTGACCATGTACCGAGATGGAGGCCCGGACCACAATTGTAAGCACCTGTCCGTCCAAATGGCGTTGCTGGCCTTCTTTATTTACATGGGCTTGGACACCATGGTGGTGGGACGTACAGCACCGCAGCAAAGTTGGGGCAACGAGGCTGAGCGTGTCATGTCGGTACTCAACCTCGGGCTGCAAGGCTGTGCACTCAGCCGGACTTTGATGGATGCCGCCTTCGAGAAGGTGATGGCCACCTGCGGCGGGATGAATGCCATCCGGAAGGCAGAACATGAGAGTCGCAACAGAGCCCGTGCTCAACAACAACAACAGCGGCAGCAAAAGCAACAGCCGGCCAACAACAACAATGAGGATGCGCAGCTTGCTGACAACGGCGTTGAGGAGGCGCAGCTTGCTAACAACGGCGTTGAGGAGGCGCAGCTGGTTCACATCGGCAATGCAGAGGCGCATATGGCTGACAGCGGTGATGCCGAGGCGCAGCCGACCAACAACAACACCGAGGAGGCGCAGGTGGCTAACAACGGCGTTGAGGGGGCGCAGCCTATTGACAACGGCGTTGAGGAGGTGGTGCAATATACCGAGGAGGACGACGTCATGGACATGGTATCAGAGGACAGCGGTGATCCTGACCTCGTTCCCTTAGATGGCGATGCCACCATTGATATGTGCAGTGATGATAACATCACAATGGCGGGGGTGGAGGCGCCCACATCAGGTGAAGGCAATGGGTTGCAGCCGCTACAGTCGGCAGTGCCAACGCCCATTTATGATGGCACAAACCTGAGGGCAGTGTATGAGGCGAGCATGGCAGCACCCCTTGCCACCATCAAAGGACAGTTTGAGGAGCTGACATGGGCGAAGAAGCCTGTGTGTGTGCATCCGCCTGCCACTCTAGAGGAGGTATGAATAATGCCCGATGTATCACCGTATCAACACTGTATATGTATATATTAATAATGTATCTTTATATGTATATCCTCGCTCCATATGTATGTGTATGTGCTGCATCCTTGCTCATTTGTGCATGTCATGCCTGTATATATACCCATGCAGATCAGCACCCTCTCCAACCTGTTGGAGAAGATACAACAAGGAGTAGGGACTGTGAAGCTCACCCGGCAGAATGCGAACAGCAAGGGGCGTGAGATTCTAAAGGTGCTGAAGAATCACACCAGCAGCAGTGATTATGCGATACAGTTCTTCAAGCAGCCGCGGGTTGACAACTGTGATTGCAAGGCTTGTGGGTTGGACATGTTTCAACCCCTTCGCATGCCAGCATCAGTCTACAAGAAGCTGCATACTGAGATGCGAATGCCCCTGCCTATTCCAACGGTTCTCCATGGAATTGACGATGATGGAACTAAGGAGGATAGGGAGGACAAAATCCAATATCTGCCCCTCACAGAGTCAATGAGGAGGCCATTCACAGATGAGCACCAGCCCTCCTTGATTGCGCGTGCAAAGGCCCGGCGTCAAGCAACGCATAGTGTTGCATGCAGCGGCAACGGCCGTGGCTTTGGCCGTGGCCATGGTGGACGGGGTGGTTTTGCTCACGGCCGTGGCGGCCGAGGCGGGAGCCGGCATGCTGTTGCTACTACCCTGCATTCACAAGAAGCAGTTACAATAGCGGCACCCATTGAGACGCTGGAATCCATGATTCACATCATTCCCAATAAGAAGGATTTCAGCATCGGCAAAGCTGCCAACATCAGGGGATTGGTTCTATGCAACGAGCCAACATGCAAGAAGCCAAGGTGCATCTACTCGCACAAGGCGCCTTCCACCATGCAGCCTGCCGCGCCATTCACTCCGCAGGAGGAGTCTGCATGCAGGTGCTAATCATGTGCACATTCGCCTGCAAATTGCATATAATTATTTCTTAATTTGCAATTTTGCATACTAATATATCCTTTGACTGAGTTCTTTGCCATTTGATGCAGGATGCTAGCTACTCAAGCATTGCAGGGCGCCATGGCTTCCGACACATATGTCTGTGGTATGCAGCCATTGGACCAGGATCACCCCTTGCACAATGTGTTTGTGTGTGACAGCCAACTTACATGTGACCAAGTGGTGGAGCCCACATTCTACAGCAGTGGCAACAAGCGCCGCAAGACATATGATGGGGACGCCGATGTCAATGTCGAGCCAATGCTATGTGCAGTGTGTGCTGGCATGTCAATGGATCCAGATGGCGGCTTCATTGATGACAAGCTAGCAACGGTATTTAATACGCTGCTCCCTATTTGTCAGACATGCCTAAATAACAATGAGAAGTATTATGCTAGGGGCTATCAAAGGAATGGCAAGCAGATGCTGCGTGCACTAGAGCTGGAAAGAAGGCGCGAGGCAACGACCTCAAGCCTGCCGCCGCCGCCGGTAGAGTAGCGGACAACTAGATGTGCTGAGAAATGCCTTTGTATTGTAGCCATACACCATTGTAATAATGTGGTTTCCGCTCTTAATGTTGTTCCCATGAGTGTACATGCACAGTCCTATGCAAATGCAGGTTGATACTGAAGAAACAGGCGCTTACAACGCAGTTTGCGTGCTGGCAATAGAGTGTACAGTACTTTAAAATAGAACATCACCGAGCTACAGAATTTCTGGAGGGGGGGGGCAAATCGGAGGGGGGGGGGGACCTAAAACCGATAATTAAATCATACTGGCCTAACGGAATCCAAAGCACGGCAAAAGGAAAGCACTACTACATTCTGTAAAAACCTAGCAGATTAAACTAAGGAATCTACATTGTGTACAATACTTTCATTCGCCTTTAATTTTTTTGAAAATGATATAGTTTTATTTCGGGCGGGTTGTAGCTCCGGCAGGTAGGGGTACCGGAACACCGGAGTTCCGCGTTCAGTTCCGGCGGAATTTAATTCAGTTCCGCCGGAAGTATGCTCCGTTCCCCCCGGACCAGTGTTCCGCGGAATTCAGCTGAATTCCATTCCGGCGGAACGGAAAACCTAAAAATCGACTTCCGCACATCAACACTGGTAAATTCCTATATGCGTTTTATTTTTGGAACATCTCAAAATTTATTACAAAGAAAGTAATACTTACTGATGGAATCCACCTGTGCAATACTCAACACTCCTCCACAAAAGTCCGGACAAGATTTCGCACCTTCGCAAGTAGAAAATGTAATCATGTTTCGATTTTATTGACAAATGTCCTGGAATTCCAGGCAATGCGTTTGCGCACAAAATGGAATGCGCCGACAACTACGAGGGGCGAGGTCGAACACTGCCGGGCTTGTGTACTTGAGGTTATCGCGCCCGCACCCGTGCGGCACGCTCTTTCAAACAGTCGCCGTTGTCGTAGATTGGTACATATGTGGTATGTGGCCACATATGTCAACTATGCTTTTTCGGTGAGCCGGAAAAGCGCACGCCTAATACGCGGAAGGTCGCGGGTTCGATACCCGGTGAGGTCGATCATTGTATGTAGGCGTGTCACGGCCCAAGAAGAACCCCCACCTTCCACACCGTGCGACGGTCGCTTAAATACAATTCATAGGCGACGGAGGGAGGAGGTGTTGGGCATGGCGCTGTGGGGGAAGCGCACGAAATCGTGTATACAGTCTTACCACCGATATGCGCACAACCTAAGGGCAAGCCGCCAAGCCGCTTTCGGCCACAATGTTCAAGCGATCATAACTTCCTCATATATGGTCAAAACCTTTCATAACAGGTTCCGTTGGACGCGTCTTTTCAATGCGCGTCGAACATTTTTGCTTTTGAGCTCAAAAACTCGCGAATTGATTTGTTATAAATTACATCAATTTACGAATTATTCCGGCAAAGCTGAGCCGCAGTACCAAGTCGAAGTACACCCATCGAAGTCGGCTTACCTCTTGAGACGATTTGTGCGGGATTTGTCGATATATGTTTACCAATTCTTCATTCCTATTGACCTCCGAGCCTAATTTCCGACGTTTGCCACGCGTGGGGCGGGTGTGGTTGGCACAAGCACATACCTAAGCATTCCAAACACCATTGTCAACGTGATGCGTCCCTAACGGCCAAGTTGGACCTCGTCCCTCCCCTAAGCCAATTGCCCTCGCATGCTTACAGCGTGCAGTGTTTGTCCAAACCTGCGTCATGTACGTTTTTTGCTCGCTTGCTTTCCAAAAAATCACCCGTGCAAGCGGCGTGAACTTCCGTGCTCTATTCACACACCCACAAACCAAACCTCGCGCATTGAACACGGCACCCACGCCTCCAAACCCCCTCCAAAAGCCCCCAAAAGTTCGGTTATGTGGAACACGGAGAAGTATGCAGCTTGGTATGAGCGCTTAAGCAATGCCCAAGCGTGGCGCTCAGAATGACGTGTGTAGTTCATACAATTTCCCATGAATTAATGGGCTTAATTCGACAAACTCCACCGACAACACCCGCTTTAAGCTGAGGTCTAACCACCCCGGATGGCGGCTTACTGCTTGCTTCTCGGCTCTCCTACAATTGGGTGGTACTCGGGTATCGTCGTGCTTGACGTAGTGAGAGGGGAGCGTGTTCTTGACTAGCTTATGCTAAACATAATGCATGTCCGGACTTTTATGGAGAAGTGTAGTATTACTTTGATTGGCCCACGAACACCGATCGTGTTCCCCAGCGCCATCGTGGCGGCCTCCGACTCGAGTCGTCCTTCTCATCGGCGACTCGCGCGCGTCGCAACCTTATTCATAGTTCAGATGTAGAATAAGCCATAGCGGCTGCCGAGCATTCCCCTAGCCTCACAGACTCTGCTTTGACTTCTGCACCTCGCGAACACGAGAGCTAAAAAGAATACTCAGGAAACTATTCCTGTTTCGTGGTCACGACGCTAACGATGGGTTGTCTCTCGACCGCCCTTCCCGTTGTCGGGGCGTCTACCTCCGCCTCCACCATCAGATGCGAGTCCCTCACCGCGTCGCTCAACAGCTCTCACTAAATCTCGTTCAGCTGTCACAAATACTGGCACCAAACCATCAGCTACTCACAGCAGCTTGCCTGCAGCTCCCACTGTCGTTAGAATAATCAGAGGACTCGCTGAATATGTGACGCGCTTTCCACTCGACCTACTTAATGACAGGCGCTGCCTCAGCCAGGAACTTTTCGAGGACGCGTCTTGCCGCCCCTCGACAGGTTGGGCGCGTCCTGGTGTCGCATAATTCTGCCATTGCAGCGCTACCATCGGTGAAGGGGAGTACGTCCAAGGTGGGGTGGCTCCAGCCGTTACAGAAACAGAATTCGGGAATTGCAGGCTGCCGGTCGAGGGGCGCTTTTCCTTCACTCGGCGTTTTACTCGTCGAAGGGAATGCGCAGGTGAAGCGAGCGGAGGCAGAGGTGCTAGACATCCTCCAGAGCGCGCGGGGGAGAGGGAAGGACGGGCTTTCGTCGGAGCAACTGTTGGCGCTGGCAGCGGCGATTTACGTGCTTGAGGAGGACGGTGGACTGAAGGTGGTTTCTATCAATTCGCGCGCACGACTCGTGTTGTTACTGCGTTAAGTAACGGGTTTTGGCCATTTTTTTAATATATCGCGCCGACAGGCTTACAGTATCGACGGTTGTTTGAGCGCGCGACATGACTGTGGCGTGCAGGCCCCCACCGCCAGTCCGCTGATAGATGGGCAATGGAAGCTGCTGTACACCTCGCGCCCGGGCAGCAGCAGCCCCATCCAGCGCACGTTCACCGCCGTCGACGCCTTCACCGTCTTCCAGGAGGTCTACCTGCGGCAGTCGGACAAGGCGCGCATCAACAACTGCGTCGACTTCGGGGAACAGGCAGGCCTCCCCCCCCCCCCCGATCGACCTCACTCCCACAGTGTCGCGCCCTGAGTTTACTCGACGTGCCAATTCCGCCGTAGCAAACGTAATGAAGTTCAATGTTCCAACACGAGACTATTTTATAACTATTCGAACAACACGCCCTGTTTCCTAATGCATTTAAGCATGCCATGTCGCCGTCATCTGAATATGTCAAACTCAGTCGTGTGTCACACTCAAAGCTTATTCCATGTTAGCATGCAAACATGACGCGCCGGGTTATACACGTGATTTCCGCATGACGCGCTCAAACGCTGGGCCCTTTATCTGTGCAGGTTGGCATCCTTCGCGTGGAGGCAGAGGCTAACACCGACACACGCCCCATCCCCGGCTTCGTTCCCCGGGTGAGTGCTTGCAAGGTCATGCATGAAGCTGCCCGTTCATGTGACGGGTGTGGTGTGAGGTTGGTGGGTGAAGGGAAGGATGTGGTGTGTGGTGGCGCAGCGCGGCGCAGGGCTGCCCTTCCTGGGGAAGAGCTCCACCTACCCACCCTCCAGACCAAACCAACGCATCGACTTCCAGTTCGACCGCGCGGCGTTCAACTTCTACAGGCTGCCCTTCCAGATCCCCTACCCGGTCCCCTTTCGCCTGGTGGGTGACGGGGGAAAGGTGAGGAGCTGAGCCCGCCCACTCCTCTTTAATGTTTTAAATCTCTCTCTTTCCTCCTCTCTCTCTCACACACACAAAAACACACATATTGTCTGGTTTATGACACCAATTTTCGAATTTCCTAACGTTATTGCGCGCATGACCGGTAGGGATGGATCGACGTGACCTACATGTCGAAGGACGGCGAGTTCCGGATCAGTCGAGGCAATAAGGGTACCACATTTGTGCTCGTTAAGGTCAGTATTGCGCAGAACGTGTGCTGCTATGCCCCTTCAGCAAGGCACACACGCGTGCACAAACATGCATACATACATACAGAAAAATATAGACAATAAAAAGGACACATTTACACACGCACGCGCGCACACACACCCGCACACTCTCTCTCTCACACACACACATACGCACACGCCTTTCCGCCCAGCCACCCACAAGCTCGCACAAGTCGACAAAGACAAACACAACCAATAGACATATGTGTATACTTGTGCACTTACATGCATGCACTCACACGTGCGTACAGCAATATGTGCACATAGACACACGCACACACCTGAAAACGTACGTACACCAGCACATACTCACGTGGACATGCATATAGCTCCCCCCCCCCACACACACACATGCACACGCGCGCGCACACGTACATTCGTACTTCTATCATTGACTGGTAATGATTCGATGCCGCAGAGTAAGACCGCCGTGGAGGAGCTGCTCGATGTGGTTGCCTCTGGTAAGTGGCATGCTGGGCTCTAAAACATTAATGTGGAATCGTATGGGGACTAAGCATTCGGGATCAGGCAAGGGGATGGAGCGCTTGAACAATGGCATGGGTGAGGGAGGGGGGCTGTAGAGGGAAAGGGTGGATTTTACTTAAAGGAGGAGGTGGTGTGTGGTTAGGGGCATCGGAGGCGACTGTGTTGGCAAAGATTAAGGGAATGAAGAACGTGACCAAGGCTCCAGCGCGGTCGCCACTCGCTCAGGTTCCACCACCACCACCACCAACAACGACAGGAACTCACAAAATTTCCCAACACACTACCACCCCACATACCCACATACACATGTTAACTGATTAGTGAACAAGTCTGAAAGATGGTGGCACCCTTTGCGGACACGGTGGTAGGGGAAGTGGCGGCTGCGGTGGAGCGTGCAGGCGGATAATGCCAACCCTCTGCAAAAGGCGCTCGCCAATCAGGTGAAAAACTACCAAATCATATACACCGATGAGTCGGGCGGCAGCCGGTGAGTGCCGCATCAGCCGCAGCCATTTCACAGACACACACTCCGATCTCAAAGAAACCCACCGCTGACCGACGCACATCCTGCTTGTGGTGGCGTGGCGTGTGGCATCAGAGTGGAGAATTTGGTGATGCTGGCGCCCTTTTTGAAGGTGCGCGCCAATGCGGCCTGCGAGCCGGGCAGCGCGGAGCGCACGCTCATCGATATCAACAGCGTCATCATCGAGGCCGGCCCCTTCAGGAAAGAGTTCCCGGTGAACAGGGAGCGCGAGGTGGGGGAGCGCGGCTTCCTGGACTGGCTCTACCTCGATCAGCACATCCGTATCACGCGCGGCTCCAAGGGCAGCCTCTTCATCCACACGCGCGAGCCGGAAGAGCAATAGACAAGGAGTTCCTCAAATATGATAGTCAGTGCAGCAGCCGCATCACAGTATTCCCGTTTCATCACATACAACTCAGCTCGCTCAAACAATAAGTGGACCACTTTCCATTAGTCTCATGTGAAACACTCGTCGATATTCCGTCACAACCTCAAATAATTTTTTGTCTGGCTCCTCAATGTCAAATCGACTATGGAATTTTAGGTCCTAAATGCATACAGGTTGGCTGGTTTGCGGAGTTGGTAAAGAATATGGTTGACGGTTGACATGGAGTGATAGTTACAGTGTGGTAGGGGCCTAAATGACAACTTCCTTTGGCTGCGGCTTTCGGATGTGGCGCATCGTGGAGCCGGGCTCCTGCGGCTTGAAGGGCGCGTAGGAGCCGTAGGGCTTGGGGATGCCGATGTCCTCCGGGATGTAAGCGTTGGGTCGAGTCTCTGCGGTTGTGGCCACCGCGTCCACCCCCTCCTCGTGCACCTTCTGCGTCTCCTTAGCCGCCTCCCGCATGAGCTGCAGCGTGACATGCTCCCGCTCCCGACGGAACCACTCTCGCTCCGCATCCTGCACGGCACACCACATCCAGTCACTCCTCGATCAGCAGTCAACCCACCACGGCGCACGCTGCCCCTGCCCATCCTCACTACCACACCCTTATCAATTCCATTCAGCAACCGATCAGGAGGGGAGGAGAGGAGCAGGCCCGGGAGCTCTTGGAATACGGTAAAGAAATAGAAAAGGAATGGAGGGAGGAGGTGCGCATAAAGTGTCAGGATGTGGAAAGATAGAGAGATGGGGGTAAGGAAAGGGTAGAGGGGGCAGCTCACCGCGGTGGGCGCCTCGCCGGCTTCCAACCGCTCTCGTGCCTCCTCCACGTCCTCGCCCAGCTCGTCGCGCTCCGCCGCCAGTTTGATGCCGGTGGCCTGGTACATGGAGAGCTCGGAGATGGTGGCCATGAGCTTGCGGGTTACCGCGCGGATGCGGCTCTGGTAGTCGTTCACCTTCTTCGCCAGCTCCAGCGTGTCCGCGCGCCCCTCCGCCGCCTGACCCCGCAGTCGATCGCTCAGGCTGGTGATCTCCTCCAGGATGAGCTCCTTCTCCAGCAGCTGCTCCTTCTTGTCGTTCAGCCGCTCCTCCAGCTGACTCAGCTTGGCCTGCAGCTCCTCGCTGGTTGGGATCTTGCCCTCCAGCCGCCGCCAGCGCCCCTTGTTCTCCGGGTCCTCCAGCTGCAGGCTCAGCGACTCGCTCTCCCGCTTCGCCTCCAGCAGCTCTTTCTGAAGCAGCGCCACGTTCTCGTCCAACACCGGAATGCGCGGCAGAAGCCGCCGCGTGACCTCGATGCTCCGCTCCACCTCCCGACACTCCAGCCCCAGGATCCGAATCTCGTCCTCCAGCTTGTATATCGCCATGTCGCCCTGCGACTGCACCTGCTCCCCCACACACCCATCACCACCACCAATACCAGTCAGTGCACACTCCTCAACACCAAAGCATGCAAAGCCGGTTATTGTCACACTTCCAATACCCAGCGCCTTCCTTTATCACCACCGACACACCACTGATGGGGTCAACCGAAATCCAGGGAACACCGTTGCTCTTGAGCTGAAAATGTCTATCAGTCTTTGAGTTCTGTGAGTGGAGTGGGTGCGCCGCAGCGAAGGTAATCATCCCATAAACTAAAAGTAGTTGCAAAATTACAGAATAAAAGGAATGAATGCAGCGACTGT
Organism: Tetraselmis chui; assembly: GCA_026401115.1. Lineage (NCBI taxonomy): Eukaryota > Viridiplantae > Chlorophyta > Chlorodendrophyceae > Chlorodendrales > Chlorodendraceae > Tetraselmis > Tetraselmis chui. The sequence goes on from JAPMLY010000488.1 coordinate 127,227, forward strand.
AATCAATTCTACAAGCCGCCCGACTGCCCACAGCCCGCCCTTCAACACAGCTACCCGTACCCGTACCCTTGTACTTGCATGGCAAACAAAACAACCACTGTAATGTGATAATCTTAGTGCATTGATTACAAAAAGAAGGAGATAAGCACGGACATGGAAAATGGGAGGGGGAACAAAAGGGTAAGAGTGGCCAGAGGATCCAAAGCACGGCAAAAGGAAAGCACTACATTGTGCATAATCCTAGCAGATAAAAGTAATGTGATAACATGGTAGCTACAGCGCATTGTGCATCATGAGTTCTGTGCTTGCGTGTGCGTGTGGGGAGGGCGAGAGGGTGCGTGTGTGTGTGCGTGTGTGTGTGTGTGTGTGTGTGTGTGTGTGTGTGTGTGTGTGTGTGTGTGTGTGTGTGTGTGTGTGTGTATCTGCATGTGTGTTGTCCGTGGGTGCGTGCGTGCGTGGGTGTGTTGTGTGTGTTTGTGTGTAGTGTGTGTGTGTGTGTGTTGTGTGTGTTTGTGTGTAGTTTGTGTGTGTGTGTGTGTGCATGCGTGTGTGGCAAGGCAAAAGGAAGCACTACATTGTGCATAACCCTGATAGATTAAAGTAATGTGATAACCTGGTAGGTATATTGTGAATCCTGAACGGCGTAGTGTAGAAAACAGCCACTGCAATCGAACCGCCAATACACATTTGTACATAATTCGTAAATTTGTTGATGCGCAGCTAAATATATAGTTAAAGCACTGGAACATGCTCCACAAGCAGGGTGAGGGTGTGCATGAAGTTTGAACAGACCATCGGGCTTTATGTCGTCCTAGGGATCCTGAACCCTACAAACCACGTCATATGAACAACGAGCCTACCACGCCCTCCGTTGCAACACACAAAGTCTCCCGTCGGTGCCCCGAATGAGTCGTCGAGCGGTCCTTTACTATCATATACCAATTGTAAGCGTATCAAACTGTGTATAATAATCAGTAACAACAACACTCTTTCGGTGCAGTACAGCACCCGCCGACCGCACCTCCTCCTGTATGTTGGCCTTCTCGTACAGAATGCACAGCTCGTCGTTGCGGTCGATGAGCATGATGCCGGTGAAGTTCCGACTCTCCACCACCGTCTCGTACTGCTTCTTCAGCCGCAGCATCTCCTTCTCCGCGCCGTTTATGATCGCGTTTAGCTTGTCGATCTCCGCAATCTGCTCGTCCACCACGTCCTGCTTTTTCCGAAACGTCACGCTGCACTTGTTCAGGTCCGCGCGAAGCTGGTCTCTCTGCGCGATGGTCGCCGAGTGGTCCGTGCGCTCCTTCCCCAACAGTTTGTCCTTTTCCACCGACTCGTTCCGCAGAATCTCCACCTCGTTTCCCAAAATCTTCAGCTTCTCCTTCATCTCCGCGCAGCTCTGATTGGCCGCCTGCGAAGCGCGGCCCCGCTGCTCAGCCGCCCATATTTCATATCGCGCTGGAAGCACTAGGTTTCACACGACAGATACTAGGGCTTCATTCAGACAAACTAAGACATAGAAATGAGTGAAGACAGGAATGGTCGGAAGAGAAGATTCCTCAGCCGACAAATGTGCCCAGTCGGATCGATCGTCGGAAAGCGGGTAACCGAGTGAGAGCGTCGAACTTGAGTGGGCATAGAAATCATAATCCACTGCGGGAATTGGAATTGATTAAATCAATTGCTAGACAAAGTGTACCTTATCACGCCGCAAGTGGCAGCGCGTTTTAAAAATTGATCACGCAGTAAAGTAGCATTAAGTTTAATTTATCACGCGGCCAGTAGTACCGCCAATCACAAGCAATCATGTGGTAATTAGCCCCAAGTATGTTAAAAAAAGGATAAAAACTCTATTTTGAGTTAGTGGAGCTGCAAGCAGCACCAAGTTCAATTAGTTACGCGGCAAGTAGCACGAAATTAAAGATTCACGTGGCAAGTGGCACCAAGTGATATCAATGACGAGGCAATTAACGCCAATTTTAATAAATTACGCTTTGAGTTCGGTAGCACCGATCTCAACTGATCACGCGGGAAGAAACAACAAGTCCAATCAATAGGGTGGAAAAATGCACGAGGTTCTATTGCATCTTTTAACTCGGAAAACAGTACCAAGTAAAACCATTAACAGCGGGAGTACCAGAAATGTCAAAATCAACTAACAACGCGGCAATATAAAGCACCAAGATGTATGCGAACGCGGCTTCAGCTTTGAATAATCAGTTTAGTAGCCACAACCTGAATACATCACGCGGCAATCCGCAGCAGCATTTATACAAACGGGACAAACAGTACCAAATCTTAATTACAAATGCGGGAACTAGCACCAACCTCAATTCAAAACGTGGCCATTAGCACCAAGTGTAATCAACAACGAGGCAAGTAACGTTAACTCTAATTAATAACACGGCAAAAGGAGTGCCAGGATTTATAACGCGCGGGAAGTGGGACTGCTTTGAATGAAGGCAGCCACGCACCTGAATGAGATTAACAAACTTGTTACGCTGATTCTTGACGAGCTCGTAAAGCTGTTGGAAGTCGGAAACCCGTCGCGCGGCCTCTTTGTGCGCTTTCTTCAGGTCCGACGCCACAATCTCCTTCGTCTTCACCATCTCCTGCGCGTCCTTTTGCTTCCGTACCTTCCCGCTCACGCTGCGCGCCACATTGTCGCGCTTACTCTGCAGCTCCGAAATCACCTTCAGCCGCTGCACCTCCTCTTTTCGGTACTGAGTCACCTCCGCCTGTGGACGCGCCCACGGGAATCACCACCCCATCTCAGTCAAATGACCGACGACATTACCGACTTCGCCCACAAACCACGCAGCACTCTCTGTGAAAACTATTTTAGCCCATAGAAGACACTGCAAACCAGAAACGTCGATAAACCCTGTAGCATCACTCTAAAATTTGCGATGATTCTCTCCGTAATAGCACTACAACCCGTAAAATGCCGCCGACACCACCCTAAATCAGATTGTCCTAAACTACAAACTTCGCGCCTAAATTCAGCGCTTCGGCCAAATAAACCGAAATGAATCCGAAACCATTGCGAAATTCCGATGACAGGTATATCGTCCTCAAAATCACTCAGCCTGTAAGTCTGTTTGGAGCTTCTTGCCGTGAAACAAACAAACTTGGACGACATCCCTTCATTGAGCACGCAGACCAATCTAATCCTGTAATCTTCTGGAGCGTGTTTCACTGAACCATTTCATAAAAAATAAAGCCGAGCTAAGCCCTCATCGCAGCAGACGAACCAGCACAGCCCTACCACACCCTGGAAATCACACCTCTCCGCCCACCCCCTCCCTGTCGCGCTTGCCGCCGGGTCAAAACGGAAACCCGTTAGATATCAAAAAAACACCATTTGAATCCTTCGCCCCGCATGAGACGCCGAACTGGAAAAAGCAACACCTAAAAACTCGAAAACCTAAGAGAGCCATTTACCCTAAAACAGCGAATCGGTTGATCGACACATCAACTACTGTCCTTACCCTAAAGCCGCAGTGAATCTACAAACTGAACCGATTCAACGCGCGCGAACCGAAACCGAAAAAGAAAAAACATGTCGACTTCAACAAGCGAGGTCACGAGGTCCCATTACAGCACAAGAGCCTTCGACCTTGGGTTACCGCGCCTCTGGCGAGCGATGCAAGAACCCAAACTGCGAACTCCCGAAAGTGCCCGGACTGAGCGTGCGGTCCCCAAAACCCATAAAACGGGATATACTATACAATGACTTTATAACATTTTGATAGAACAGCACTCAAAACAGGCCTCATCGAAATCTGACAATTGTTCTCAATGACCGCTTCAATGAAAAAAACATATCCTTCAAAACCGTGGGACGCAAACCCGAAAATACCCTAAGACAGCCATACCCTGACTACGTCGCCCGCGTTGCTCAAAAACCTGAATGACCGCACAATCCCATTCCCAGACTCTCCACCCAACGGCCCACCAGTCAGCCCCCCCCCTCCGCCTGGGCAACACGTCACGCGGTGGGCGGGGCCACCGCACCTCCAACTCGTTCAGCTCCTCAAACGTGACGGCAAACAGCTCCGCCTTGTCCTTCCCGATCGCCTCCTCCTTCAGGTACCCGCTCATGAAGATGTCCACCTCGCGCTTCACCTCCAACTGCACCGCCGCAAACAAAACCAGGCAACCAATCAGTCAGTGCTCAAAATCCCACACTCCATTCAATCCTGCAACGCAACACATTACAGTTGGAGAGGGCAGTGAAAATTCACGGCCCTAAAATGGGCAGCCCACCAGCTCAGTCTTGGCCTTCTTGTGATCTGCTGCCATCGCCTGCTTATCCCCCGCCAGCCGGTCCTTCGCAATCCGAAGCGGAGGCACCTGATCCTCAATCACCTGTGCGCATTGTCACGAGTCATAACCCCCGCCATCACAACCGCCACCGCCACCGCCATGAATACCCACCTCCACCTAACATCATCATCATTTACTTTAACTGCCATTACAGTCACCACCACAGCCATCACCGCGACCCTGATTTACACCCCTAACACCGCAGACACCACTGCCATTCACATCGTCATCACCCCCCTGACAGCCACCCTGATCACGAGCACCACAACCGCCACCACCATGAATACCCACCTCCACCTAACACCATCATCATTTACTTTAACTGCCATTACAGTCACCACCACTGCCATCACCGCGACCCTGATTTACACCCCTAACAACGCAGGCACCACTGCCATTAACATCATCATCGTCACCCCCCTGACAGCCACCCTGATCACGAGCACCACCACCGCCACCTTGAGATCATCACTGCCGCTGTCAATCATCGTAGCCACGTAATGACCACCATCAACACCAAGTCACCACGGCATATACACTCCCACTCCTCCCCTCGACATCCGGACTCAGTGATTGAGCACAGCACTAAGCGCGGACTAGTGTGGGTGGGGGGGGGGGGGGGGGGGGAGGGGGGGGTAACAGTCGATACCTTGAGGCTTAGCTCCATTTTTCGGTACTTTCGCAGCGCATTGTCTTTATCCTGTCAGGGGCAGCGAAGGGAAAGGGCGCTCAGAGGCGGCAACCCACCCACGAGCAATTAAGCACCTTTTCCATCCTCTTCATTCACAAATGTCTCCGCAATTTCTCCCAAACCAACGAGCACGTGCTCCAAAAAGGCCACACCCTTGCTTGACATTCGTAAACCCCCCTCCCCCGCACCTCCTTTCCCTGCTGACCCCCACCGCGGCCAAAAGGGCACACAACCGGCCTGGCCCTATCCAAATCACAGCCCAACACTGGACGCACAATCCCATCCGCACACCAAAGTCGATCCAAAGGCGAGAAGGCGAACCACAGACGGTCTCGCAAACCAATGCAACCGACCCACTAAACCCCACGAAAGACCAACGCAACGCAATCCCAACTCACCCCACCCCAGGACAGCTTAGGTCAAAGTAGATCCAATCCGTACCTAACGCCACACACATAAACCCCTCTGAAGCAGACATCACATCCCCTATACATCTCACCGAAACTCCAGCAACACACGCGCACACACTGTCTCTCCACACACACTCTCTTACTCTGTCTCTCACATAGACATACACGCACACATACACACACAAATTAACACAGAGTGAGCGCACTTTGATGGCGCGCGCGAGGACGTCCATTTCACGCTTAAGGTCCGCCTGCATCCCCCTGATTTGCATATCCAGGTTGACGCGGTTGGCGAGGAGCTGGTCGGAGTCGATGGACGCGAGCTCGAGGTCCTTATGGATGTCGTCGATGTTGCGTTCTTTCGTCTCGTTCTGCACTCGCCCGCGGTCCAGCGCCGCCAGGGCCCGAGCGTGATCGTTCTGCCACACAAAAGCACAGACCAGCAGTAGCTTTAGCTCCCGAACAGCAGCAGAGTTTGTGATCCTATCCTTGCTTCAGTGAAACATCGAGATAAGCACACCACAAACACAGCCCGACAGCCTCATAAACCAGGCGCAAAAAATGCAATGTCAGCGGGCAGCATGACAAGCATAATGTCTGCACATGACATTCAGCTGAGGATGGCTTGTGTGAGAGGAGGTGGGAACGGCAACAAAGAAGGGCGAATTGCGGGGCTCATAGCCAACCGTTATCTTGTGCACACGTAAGTGCGACTGTAAATTAGCGAGCGTGTGTGTGTGTGTGTGTGTGTGTGTGTGTGTGTGTGTGTGTGTGTGTGTGTGTGTGTGTGTGTGTGTGTGTGTGTGTGTTGTGAAGGGGGGAACGGGAGGTATCTGTGTGACCTGCAGCTCCGCCTTCATTGTGGTCGACGCGTTCAGCGCGTTGTCCACCTCGATGAGCTTCACCTCCACACTCTCCTCGCTCGCGTGCAGCCCCTTCAGCGCGTTCACCAGAATGTCGCCCTGCCTTCGGATCTTTTCCGGCTTCAGCGACGCCTTCTGAAGCTCACCCGCCTCGACAGAGCGCTCGCTCTGCAGCTGCCCAATCTCTTCATGCAGACCTGCGATGGCTCCCTTCAGTCGCTCCGCCTGCGATGCCCCATCATAAAATATTCACTGCATCAGCACTTCCAACCACACAGAAAGACAAACGCAGCCCTTGAAGAGGTCATATTGTGCTACTACACAAGTCTTCATCTCATGCCAATCATTACATTGTCAGAGTGTATTACAACTGACACCGGGAAACTGAGCTGTGACTCAGCACAGTCACAAAAACAAGGGCAGTGGAGATATCCGTAGGAACGCTAGTCACGACTCTTCTCTGTGACAGAGCTATAGGTGACAGAGAGGAGTGTCAGGGAATAGGGCAGGAAGATGAGGGTGAGGTTACAATGCAAGACGCTATTCATCAAAGCACTTGACGATCTTAGAGTGGATTGTAAGGGAGCGAGGATTAGAACCAGCGTGCATTTGCATGCGTATGCATTTACTTGTATGTGCTTGCTTGAATACGTGTCTATGTGCGTGTGTCTTTATCTGTCTTGGATTATCAGTTTTTATGTGTGTGTGTGTGTGTGTGTGTGTGTGTGTGTGTGTGTGTGTGTGTGTGTGTGTGTGTGTGTGTGTGTGTGTGTGTATGTGTGTGTGTGTGTGTGTGTGTATGTGTGCGTTTGCGTGTGTCTTTATCTTTCATGGATTATCAGTTTTTAAGTGTGTGTGTGTGTGTGTGTGTGTGTGTGTGTGTGTTTGTGTGTGCACGTCCGAGTGATTGTGTGTGCTTTGTGAGGCTTGTATATGCTTGTACGTGTGTGTCCATATATTTTAGGACACTCAGCTTTTCTGTGTGTGTATATGCGTGTGTGTGTTTTTATGTGTGCGTGCGAGTCTGTGCCTTTGCAAGAGTGTATCAATGTTCTGTGCATTTGTGGGCCTGGCTGTCTATGTGACAGTGTCTGTTCCCATATGTGCGTTTGTCCGTACGCGTTTGTGTCTCGCACACAAAATTTATGATTATGTATGCATGTATGCGGACGGGAGCGTGTGTGTGTTTGTGTGTGTGTGTGTGTGTGTGTGTGTGTGTGTGTGTGTGTGTGTGTGTGTGTGTGTGTGTGTGTGTGTGTGTGTGTGTGTGTGTGTGTGTGTGTGTGTGTGTGTGCTTCTGTGTGTGTGTCGGCATATATGAAGGGGGGTAGGTTGTCTATTGTCGCACACCTCTGCTTGCCCATCCGTCAGTTTTCCCGACTCAGCCTGAATCTCCATCTCCACCATCTGCACATCCGTCCTGAGGCTCGCAATCTGCGGCGCCAGCGCGGCGGCGTGCTCTTCATTCGCCTTGTCCAGCACCGACTGCAGCTCGTTCCGCTGCCGCTGCAGGTCCAGCACCTCTAACTGCAGCAGCTGCTCCCGCTCCTCGCACAGCGCCTGCTCCGCCCGCGCCTGCTCCGCGTCGTCTTTCAGCGCAGTAATCTGCACGCTCGAGCTCATCTCCCCGCCCTCACTATCCTTCGCCAGTGCCTCCTTCCCCTCCTGTCACCATCACCTCAGCCACATCAGTAATCTTCACCACTATCAAAAGCCACCATCGTTTACACAACATCGAAAATGGACATCGCCCAAAATCAACCAGCACAATTTGCTTATTTCGAACCCATACATGAGAATTTTTGAGTTTGAAGCGGGTTTCAAGGGCAGGACAGAGGTGAGGGGGGGAGGGTGAGGCACGTCTAGCTGACTCTTCATGGCCTTGGCCTTATCCAGTAGCGCATGCTCCCCCGTCATCGCCTGCACCAGCGCATCGTGGATGGCGCTGTACTTCGCCCGCGCCGCCTCCGCCTTCCCAGCATCGATCTCCCCCGAGGCTAGCATCTCCTCCAGCACCTGTTATCCCAGCCATTCCCCCACAACACACACAGCCCACCCAGAGCTGCTCAGCAACCCCAAAACCATAGGTCGCCCCCAGCACCCGTGCATAACGTCAGTCTGTGGGTGACACTTCAAAGGCGCGACGAGGCCGGCGGCGACCTTGAACGCCTCACTGTTGCTCACGTCCGTGAGCTCCACTTCATCGGACGCCATGACGGCGGCGGATAGCCCCCCAGAAAGCGCCGTGCCTTACTTTGCAGCGCCTCGTTTCCTCGTAGCGCCCGTTGGTGTGTTTGTTCACCGACGACGGACGACAGTCGACGACATGCGCCAAACGCGGTGACGGCCGGATGGGGGGCGCCTCCCGCTTCGCCCCTCGCCCAGACCCTTCGCCTGCTCAGCTGCTATAGCACAACGCAGACCACAAGGGCCTAATGCGATTCAGTCCGCCGGCCCGGCACCCCGGCGGCGGCCGTCTCCGTCCGCAGCCAAGTTGTCGTCTCGGCTTTGGCGGTACGTCGAACCAGCAGGCTGGACGAACCACGAACTACTGTACGGCAGCAAACGAACGGTACGGCTCCAAGCTCTCGCGGGCGGGATTGTCGAGACTACCCCGCAGGGAAGGAGGGTACTAGAGCCTTCTACTGCCGATCCCGCCCCGTCGAGTTCCTACCTGTGTCGTGACAGCTCTGTCGTGCGCTCCGTTATTGGCCCTTTCCGATGTGACGTCGTTAACTAACATTATATAATTGAACCGCCCGCGGCATGTGAGCATCTGCGCTGCCGCGCTCCAGATCCATCCCACTGAATGAGGCCAAAGAACACGTGTTACCCGTACCCTCATAGATACTGACATTACATTAATATTCATTTAATGTCGATTGTAGCGCTTTAAAAATAATAAAAATTTCTAAAACAAGAAAATTAAGGAAACATCAATGATGGAAATGACGATAATACAGATTGCTCATTATGAATTATTCAAGCAATAAACATTACATGTACCATTGTTTACATGAATTAGCGAAAAACACTCTCCCTCTACTTACCGGGCTTTATTAAGAATCTGAGTGATAACAGCGCTGATATTATTATCATTATTATTATTATTTTATTCATCGCGAGTAAATAATCAATAAAAGAATACGGTTACAAATTAGCAGAGCAAAAAAATGTATTATATAGGCTTGCTTCGTCATTATACCATTAAAGGTAGTAATTATTGAGAATATCGCTGATTGGGTAACTGGTATCGGCTCACAATGATAAATATGAAGAACATCTTCCGATGTTCCTTTTCGGCGTTTTTGGGGATGTGCGACGTGAATCCATGCTATGTCTTCTCTTCATGGCACTCTGGGTTCCTATCCCCGCGACGCTTTGCAGGAGGGCAGTGCTGACGCTGTGGCATGCCTTCTTGTTCCTCGGGCTTAGGTTTTTTCCTGTTTTCTTCCTTTTGCTTGGTGGCCTGCACTGCTTTTTCTTGTAAGAAAATTTTTATTAAGAGCATGCGAGGGCATATAAATATAAATATTTATTTTACTAGAAAAAGCAGCATAAAGATTAGCAATTATTCATATTTTCATCAGGCAAGTTTCCGCAACTCGCCACCCAACTCGCCTGGCCAACACGACGACCGCCGAGACTCAACTGCCGTGGGTTACGAGCGCAGCAAGTGCGGTCGGGAGGCCGATTCCGACTATTGGACACCATGTACCAGTGTTTCCCTCGCGTGCGAGAGATGTCGTCGTTACATCGGGTGTTGAGTCGCGCTGCCGCGTTTGGCGGAGGAGCGACTCTGTTCGAGCGAACTACACCGCCGCTCACAATAAGCGCCGCGCAGCAGCGCGAGAACCGTTCCCTCAGCTCCAGGTCGACAGAGCTCGCCACGAACACCTCCGTCTACCTGCGTAACCTCTCCAACGGCGCGCCCCCCCTCCCCCCCTTTTTGCTTCTCACCCCTGCCAGCTGTCGGCCTGCCGATCGTACTAGTCAAACGAGCTGATCACTTCCTGCCCACGCCAGCTTACGCAGCCAACACTCGAAAATCGCGATAGCACCGCTAAAAATCCGTCTCATCCTCTCACTGGGTTGTTTTCTGCCACCTCAACCCCCCCCCCCCTCCGTCCACAGGTGCCGAGGTGAACACGGTGCTGGAGCCGCTTACTTCCTATGCACACTTGCCGCGCATACCATTCTAATTTAATTACAAGCATATATAGCTAAAGGCGGAAGGGAGAGCCGTAGCTCACTTCATTTCGGCGCATATGTCATGCTAAGTTACTGTCGCAGTCAGCCATGATTCAGCTCAATCACTGACGTGTCATCATGCTCGCTTCTCACCTGCCTGCAACTTCTGAACCGCCCAGTGCAAACCTCACCCCGCCCCTTTTCAGGTATTTCTCATAGGAACGGCGCACGTGTCGGAGCAGAGTGCGGAAGAGGTGCACCTGCCCAACCCCACCTGCCCCCCCCCCCCCCCCTCCTCACCTTCCACGATGATAAGATGGCAAAGGAGGGGTGGGGGGGGGGGGGGGGGGGGGGGGGGGGGGGGGGGCAAGAGCGTGCTAGGCTGGCAGCAGGTTATGGACTTTCAGGGGGTCTCTCCGCTGCTGATGGTGGGAATGCGCGGGCTGATGAAATAATTGTGGTGTTGGTGGTGGACTGGTGGTGGCGGTGTCTAGGTGCGGGACACCATTCGGACTGTGCGGCCTGACACCGTGTTCGTGGAGCTGTGCCCCTACCGCGCAAAAGTGCTGAGACAAAAGGCGTCAGAGGACACTTCGGACCGCAGCTTCGCTGAGGTTTGTTGCACCCCACCCCATGCCATTCCTCTTCCTCCCTCCCCCTAAACTGACCAACAGCAAGGCGTCAGCATGTGTAGCTTGCCTAATGCTTCGTGGTTGCCTGATCGGCTCAGCTTTTGCCTTGCCAACATGCTTCAGGAGATGGCGGGTGCCATGGCTGGTGGCACTAACATGCCAAGTACTCTGTTCAAGCTCGGGGGTAGGTTGCTTTTGCCTCGATTGAGGTTGATGCAGCTCGGGGTGCATTTGCTTTTGTTATGATTGAGGGCAGCTGCTGCCCTGGCTCCGCAGCTGTGGGATCCCTGCAGTGGGAGTGACGTACTATGTGTTTGTGTAGGGAAGGCCTACAATCGCTTCTTTCGGTTGTTTGGGATGGACATGGGGAAGGAGTTCAAAGTGGCGATGTCGGAGGCTGACAAGATCGGCGCCAAGTGAGCCCCGCCATCCCCATGGCATCACTGTAGTTTCACATGCTCTCGTGTAATTTGTGTGTGTGTGTGTGTGTGTGTGTGTGTGTGTGTGTGTGTGTGTGTGTGTGTGTGTGTGTGTGTGTGTGTGTGTGTGTGTGTGTGTGTGTGTGTGTGTGTGTGTGTGCGTGTGTGTGTTGGTTGGGGGGGGGGGGGGGTGGGGGGGGGGGGGGGGGGTGTAGTGCAAAAATAACGAGTACGGTAAGATTTAAGGGCCTGTCTTCAGATTGTGTGTGTGTGTGTGTGAGTGAGTGTGTGTGTTGGGGGGGGGGGGGGGAGGGGAGTGAATGCGTGTGTGTGTATGTGTTGGTTGGGGGGGGGGAAGAGGTGTAGTACAAAGATAACGAGTACGGTAAGATTTAAGGGCCTGTCTTCAGATTTGGTGTGTGTGTGTGTGTGTGTGTGTGTGTGTGTGTGTGTGTGTGTGTGTGTGTGTGTGTGTGTGTGTGTGTGTGTGTGTGATTCCGCTGGAACGAGTACTCTCCTTATTATGCGAGTGTATGGTTCTGCCTCAGTGCTTCCATTTTAAGGATGCGAGCGATTTGCTGTGTTTTTCATGTCCAATGTGCTTCTGATGCCCTCTGCTTGGGAGCAGGCTCGTCTACGGGGATCGGTCGCAGGAGGAGACGATTTCGGGGATACTTAAGAACGTGAATCTAGGCAACATTGCGCGACTGCTCACTCAAAAGGTGAAGCAGGGTAGGGTTTCATCGTGCGTCCGTCCGCGACTGAGCCGCGCAGTTTTCAGGGATGAGCCTCGTTTGTTGTTGGTTCTATTGCAGGCGGACCCTCAGGTGGAGCGGATCCTACGCGAGGCGCAGGACTTTCCCAGCGCGGTGGAGGGGATGAAGAACCGCGCGGTGGCGCGGGCGATGGTGCGGACGATGGAGGAGGCGGTGCCGGGGATCGCGCGTGCGCTGATCCACGAGCGGGATGAGATCATGGCGCGGGCGCTGTCGAGAGAGAGGGGGCGGATTGTGGGGGTGGTTGGCCTCGCGCACCTGGACGGCATCGAGCGCCACTGGGAGAGGCTCACCGCGCCGCAGCAGCTCAACGCGTCGTGACAGCATGGCTCGCTGCAGGGGCAAATACTGCAGTTATAGTACCTCGATGTACCAACACACAGCCGGTGATTGTGGTGGTGGTGGGAACTCAGATGACGGTCGGTGATGATGTCAGGGACAGCTGCTGCTGCGGGCTGCTCGTATTACCAATCAAATTCATTTTGAAACAACCTCATCCTTGAAATAGTGTTGTCATGAATGAGCGTCGAACACACGAACGCGATGTGTGGCCTCACTGCATCTCTTCACTCAGCTGAAAACTTAGTGCGACGCATACAGGGCGTGTTGCGTCTGCTGAGATGAGAGATAGGGGAGAATTGAGAACCGAAATTGCTGTTGTGCTGATTTGGGAAAGACGGTGCTTGTTTCGGGCGGCGAGAGTGATGTCGCTAAGTGCTCTTTCCCTGTTATCCCGTCTCACGTCCTAGCAATGCTCCTTTTGACAGTGCTCATCGTCATTCCAGAGGCCAAACACACGCCGCTTTGTCACTCTCTCGGAAACGCTCGTCGACGCCCTCTCACGTCCCGGTTCGGAGCGAGTTCCTCCTTACTCCGCACATCTCTACGCCGTAAGTGGTCATCCAAACGGAGTCCCATTCCCAGTCCGGCTGCCCACCTGTCGGAGACTCAGCCGCAGTTCCTGAGAGGTGGCAGTAGCGTAGGGGAAGTGTCGGTGGGGCGCGGTAGGGGAGGTTTCGATGGAAAGGAAGGGAGTACGCGTGAGGGGCACGAAGCCGAACGCGGCGCCGGCTTGCGTTCCGGATGCATCAATCAGGGTGGCTACTAGAGCGGTGCTACTGATGAGTCGATCACCTTCACAGCAAACACTCCACTTCTGGTCGGTGGTTGGGCTCGGATTGCGGCGCCGGTGTCGCGGCGGCGGCACTAGTTCAGAAGATTTTCGGCATAATCAGCCACACCAATTCGCTGCAGGTAGCTGTTCGATGACGTTGCAGATTATCGTTCCGGCCTTGTGACTCGACGGAAGTGGCTTGTCGTTAGACTTGGGGGGTTATTCGAGTGTCTACGTGCGACCCGAGTTAGCCCGCTTCGCATCTGCAAACGTCCCGGGCCGTAGTTCGGCATCCCCTTGTTCATCGCGTGTCCGAGCGACACGGACCAGCGTCTGATAAATCCCATCGGCTGGGAGTCTGACACTTAGTGCAGCGAAAGCATCTCTCAACTGCTTCGTTACGTGCCTCTCCGAGTGGTTTTAGAAATACTTTTAATGGTAACTCGGCTGGAGCGAAGAGAGCGGCTCGTTTCCGACTTTCCGAGCTTTGAAACGTCGCCGAATACTTGTTATGGGGCTCGTTGAACAATTAACAAGCGTGTCGAGTTGCATTAAAGCGCAGATCGCGAAAGCGGTGTCACTGCGTTTTGGCGTTGCGCCTTTTCAAGGACTTACGAGTCCTGCTAGTGCAGGCGGATAGAACGCCATGATGTATGCTGGCGCGCGAGTCGCATTTCGCAACTGTCGCGGCCGTTAAAAATTTCACTCGGCCGTTTGGCCAGTTGCACTACGCAGTCATTAAAAATTAAGGGCATTAATTAAGCGAGATACTTGCAACATTCGAAAAAAGATAGATTGCTACAATCGAAAAAAGACCGGACGAATAGATAGATTATTGAAAAAAACAAATCATCTCGTTTCATTCCGGTAAAAACTAAAAACAAGAGCTCTGTCAATTTTAGCAGCACCTGCTGAGTCATCATCATGTTCGACGCCGCGTTTAATTAACTATAAACGTACACTATTGACAAAGAGAGATAAACTGGAACCGGACTGGGATTTGGTACCTTTACCAGTACCTTCATTTATTCCCGGTATAGACGCAGTAGTTGCTTCGAGCGGCCGTCAGAAATAAGCAAGTTTTTTCGTCGGTGCACAACATCGGATGTCGCAACGCCTGCTCAAGTGCGCTGCACTCTCTCCTTGAGCTTCTCGACGTGCCCTTCGCAGTACGACAGGAATTGGCATCCGAAAGCTGAATAACCTGTCTGGTTAGCTGCAGAATGTATTGTTGACCGGAAGACGCCTTGCGCCATCCCGCCGGCCGTACAATTACAGTTACAATACGCCTCACCGCCGACAATCACTCGACGGGGCCGCGGCGGTGCTCTCCCCCCCCCCCCCCCCCCCCCACCCCCCCCCCCCCCCCCCCCGAACGGCAGCACCCTTTTGCCCGTCAAGCGACAGTCAGCAACCATTTGAAAGAACGCGGTGAGCTTGTCCTAAACTAAGGAGCGGCCACATCGTCAGGTTCGTATTGGCTACACGAGTGACCTCGGCCACGACGCCCCGGCCAGTATTGCACCGCCAAGACTAAATCCAGCGAGGCACCGAACTGCCGCGAAGAAGCACTGGACATATCATCTCGCTCGAACGAACGGCCTCTATCTTCAGCATTTTTTCGGCGAGTGACCTTGTCGCCTCTCCTAGTCTCTCCTAAACCCACTCCGCTAATTGGCGCCGCCGTAGCGTGACGCCCCGTCGGGAGGAAGCGTAACGCTCATCGACAGCCGCGTACTGCGTAACCACCATGGCGTCCCCACAGCCCACTTCAAGCCGCAGTCAGAGTCCTGTGAAGCAGGCGCACACCGCAGCGGGCGGTGGCAGGGCGACGAAGTCAGCAGCCTCAAAGATGATGAAGTACATGCTTTGCTCACTTTGTCCCTTCTGCATAACGCCTACTGCCCAACCATCACTCCCACTGTTCCACACACCAAACATTCCATATCCATCTGCACATTTGCCACGAGCCTGACTTTTGGCTTGCCCTGTGCTACTATTGCTTAGTGCTAAGGCACGAGCGAGGACGCTCATTGCCAAGTTTGCGGGGCCCCAATATGGGGTCAGCGCACACTCTCCCTAAACAATGTGTTGCTGCGCTGCGATTGCCCTTCTGTCATCATTTTGAGGGAGGAGAGAGGGTTGGGTAGAGAGTGTTCAGGTAGTGGTCTGATGGGAGGCTTGTATGCGTAAGCTTGTGACACCGCTCTCCCCTGTTACCCAACGCTGCCATACATAGAAAACGGCGACGCGGACAAAATGGCTGATCGACCTTGTGTGTCACTTGGACGTCCACTACCGCGAAGAAATCGAGGCTCAGAGAGCGCGGGCGGTATTGCACCCCCCTCCCCTACTCCCTCTAGTATTATTTTTTCACCTTTTGCTTTCACCCCTTTTCACATGGCACACTGCTTGAGCTCCGTGTCACACGCGAGGCTGCAAAGTTTTGTCAATTTCAAATGTTTGTTTGTGCATTGCGAGGGCAGGACGCGGCAGAGACAGCGCTGCAAAAAATGGGTGCGAACAGCGCCCTCAGTCAGCAGCTGAGCGCCGAGCGGGTACGAACCTCCCAGCACAGTCTTCCCTTTTTCAAGTTGTGCACTTTTTGTGATGCCAAGGCATATCATGTGAAGTCGTGTTATGTCGTGTTGTATCGTGTCGTGCCGTGTCATGTAATGTCATGGTTTGTCGTATATTTGAAATATCGTCATGATGCTACATGGTTAGTCATATTTGTGCATTGTAATGAAGTATGAAGTTATGTCGTGTCATGTCACCTCTTGACGTCTCATCTCAAGCAATGGCATCTCGGGACGAGCTTTGTGAGGTCATGTCATATCACATCATTTCATGTTATGCCATGTTGATTAAAATACATATGTATTCACTGTAATGCGATGCGATGTTACATCGTGTCACTGAGCCTTGCTGGGGGTGTTGTGGGTAGAATGACGCGCTGGAGGAGCGAGTTTGGAAAGCGGAGCAGCGAGCGGTGTTGGCGGAACAGAAATGGACGATGGCGCAGGTGAGCCACATCTCACTGTGAAGAGGTGGAATGAGGCGCCTGGCAGTCAGACCCCTGATGTTTCTATCACTTTATTTCTTTCCACGTTTCACGGAATCATTTCCTTCCGGTGCACATCAATTCCGCTTCCCGTCACTTCCAATTTCACCCAGTTCCTTTTCTTTTCACTCCCAATCCATTTGCAACGCCCTTCCCGTCATTTCCAATTTCACCCAGTTCCTTTTCTTTTCACTCCCAATCCACTTGCAACGCCCTTTGCTATGTTAGTTTCTATTCCATTCCACATAATGATGCATCAATTTCACATTCTATTCTTCGAGTCCACCTCACACGCGGTCATCCCACATTGCTCCATTTCGTTCCATTCCGCTTGCTCTCTGTAGCTCGTCCGATGCACGACCTGTCGGTCGTAACTTCTGCTTCACTCCTCTCATCGTTGCTCCATTCCCTACTTTCTTCACACACCCCTCTCGCCTCCTCATCGAAGCCCACTGTCTACAACATCCGACCTAAAGACCTCACTCACCTGTTATCTTACATCTTAATTCTTTCGTTCTCTATTCCACTCGCCGATGTGAGACCCCAGCCCAGCCCATCTCACTCCACCCCACTCCACTTTCATCGTCTTCATGCATTTCACTATGCGTCATGTTGATGCCATCTCACGTCTCCCTCAGCTCTACGGCTCTATCATACTTCCGCCACCAGCGTTATTCCAGCTTCTTTTCCACGTAATGTCGGCACCACCCCGCCCTTCCCCATACTACACCTCAACCCCACTCTACCCTCCCCCACTTCACCCTTTTCGCTGCACACCAATCCTCAATCGCTTTCAATCCACACTGAATATATTTTATCTTTTCGCGTTATTCACTGATCCTGGTGAGTATTTGGTGAATGTGCAGTCTGAGCTTGCACACGTGCAAGACCGCATGCGACAAGCGGCGGCAGCGGCAGCATCCGGCGCCGCCGAGTGTGTCAGCCTACAGCTTGCTTTCGCCGCGCTGAGTCAAGAGGAGCGGCAGCAGAAAAAAATGTTGGCCAACCGGACGTACGAGGCGCGCATCCATTTGAACCTCACCAAGGAGCAGCTGCGGGAACATCGGAGCAAGGTGCGCCATTTCCCCACAAGAACACAAATGGCTTTGCAACAACTCAACGAAGCATAAGAAAAACAAATGCATTGTTCATACGAATATTACAAGTTGCTGCTAAAGAGGGCTGTGCGTTGAAAAGTAATTCGAACAATAGTTTTGCTGAATTACATTTTTATTTATAAAGCATTGTTTTCTTTGTTTCTGAATCATTTTTGTATGTATGTATGTATGTATGTATGTATGTATGTATGTATGTATGTATGTATGTATGTATGTATGTATGTATGTGTGTATGTATGTATGTGTGTATGTATGCATGCATGTATGTGTGTATGTATGTATGTGTGTGTATATGTGTGTTTGTGTGAAAAGTATGTGCGTCTGTGTGAATTCTTGCGAATGTCTGTTTCTGTGCGTGCGTTTTTATGTGTGATACCAAAACAGAGAGTATACTATTTTGCTTATTTAGTGTTTTGAGTTGGGTATCAATTACCGAGCAGTGTTGTGCATGATGTACCCGGGGACATCATGCGGTGAAATGCAAGGCGGAGACAATCCAGTTCCAGTCACTCGAATTCAAGGTGACTTATAATGTCACCCATGTGAATGCGTATTTCGTGAACTAGATGTGATGTGGCATACTTTTGAGGAAAATATAAATCTTGTTAGTAAACCTGTTTGAATGCAAATATGAGCAGCGCAAATAGCCTAATTAATAGTTTAAATTTATTCTGACGCTGATGGACAGCTCTGACAGTGCGTCCGCTTATTCTTCAGTTCTCGTCTATCACACGCACCGAGAAGCACACCGGAACGGACGGAAAATACGGAGAGGGACTAAAAGGGAAATAGCGGCAACATTTCGCTTCTTTTTCAGTTGTTGAAACTGATTTTGAAGCTGTCGAATAGAGAGGAATGGGAGGAGCGCGACTTCAATCACACACAGTTGTGGCACCTGCGACTATACACTCAGCAGTCATAATGTATTATAAAAGCTCTTATTAGGGCTTTTGTTTGCCCTTATTCTTATTGTATAATCACAACTACCATGTGGCATTATGGAATTCTTTCCAGCAAATATCAGTTCGACACTTTATACCTTTTCCCGTTACTTCCTCGCTTTCCGGTTTGCGGTCGGTTCCTCGCATCGGAGAACAGCTTTTAAGCTCTCACTGATTGATTCAGATATTTCAGTTCTTCGACGTTTCACGAGCTAACGGGCCTTTGGCTTGGCTGTTGGCACCGTAGACGAAGGCACAGGCAATCCAGCTGGAGGAGCTGCACCGCGACGCGCAGACAGCCATTTTCGAAACCAATCGGCGACGGGAAGAGGCGGAGGAGTTGGCGGAGGACTTTATCAAGAGCAACCGGAACCTGGAGCGGAAGGTGGCTGACTTGAACGAGTCGATCGCGAAGCAGGAACGGCGGCGAAAGAATTTGCTGTCCGGCAAGCCCGGCCCCGCGACCTCCGCACGCTCGAAGTCGTCGCCTTCTTCGGTCGCGCGTACAACGCCCACCTCGAAAAATGGATCACCGGAGCGGCGAAAGAGCGCGGGCACGAGGCGGGACGCCAGAAGAGCGGTGAGACAGTTACAGCTGACTCTTCGTGATTTCAAGTCTGTCGAAACCTGATTATAATACAGTTGGGGTAGGGGGTATTGTTTCAGGGTTTAAGTTTTAGTATTGAAACCCTACTCAGACATGCATTTGTAAATTTCTTGGGTAAATTCCAATACCATAAAAGTGAAACTGCTTGTTATGTCGTCTCTCATTTTAATGGCATAAGCTTTCTAAACTGAAATGATTTGAGAGGTTTCAAAAGAAGACGGCCGAAAACGTAAAAAAATTGTTTCATAAAATATATTTGTGGCGGGGTATTAATGACGAGGCACGTAGTATTCTTGATGATATGGTGAATAAGCTGACGACCTCTGACGATCACCGCCTGCCTCCTGACACGGCCAGGACGGAATGGCGGTCGGGGTTCGGTTGGAGCGAGACGCGGCGATGATTGGCTACAACAGCGGCCACTACCAGTGAGGGAAGGCGCTCGAGATAGATACGGGGGCGCTGCCTGCGTCGTCGTCGGCCGGCTGCGCTGAAAGGGCGGAGAGGCGGTTTAGGGTTTGCTGGATAAAGCACAGAGTACAAAGGCGCGGCGCGGGCACAGCAAATATATCATATGGATTACAAAGATATGAGATTGAATTCAAGCAAAAGTGTTCCCCACCGCCATGGTTTCATCGCTTACAATAAGTGCGGCCTTTGAATTGGAAAGCTATGGCCAATTTTCGTCTCACATGCGCGAGTCAGAATGACAGTGCTCTCAAGAGCCCCGGAAAATTCTGGGCTCGGACGGGCGCAATATACAAAATTAGGGAAAGTGTAAAAGTGCGATGTGGTCAGAGATGCGGAGGGTTGGCGGTGGAGAGATGGGCTGCTGGAGGGAGGTGGCGTGCAGACGGCGGTGGGTGGTGTGGACGGAGGGTTAAAAGTATTCAAGTTGCGTTTACAATGACTAAAACATACGAGGTAAGAAAAGAGGCGCTTCAAACATTCAGCTGCACCGTCGTCTCGCTTAGGTGTTGCGGTCGACAGTCAGGTGGATGGGTGGGCGACGGGTGAAGTAAAGAGCAGTGTCTCAGGGGCGACATGTACTCGATCGCTTTCAATCTCGAGATACGGCTTCGGAGGCCTTCACTTGCACGTGGTGGGTGGCGGCGTCGCCCGAAGGCGAGGTGCGGAGCACCTGCAGCAAATGACAACCCGTGAACGAAGGGATGTGTGTGTGTGTGTGTGTGTGTGTGTGTGTGTGTGTGTAACGCAATACTCTCGCACGTGTGCGTGTGTGTTTGAATGGAAACGCGTGTGTATGCGTTTGTGTATATTTGTGCGAATGGAAACGCGTGTGAACTCTGTGCGTGTGTGCGTGTCTGTGTGAATATGTGTGCGTGAATAAATTGGTGCGCGCGCGCGTGTGTGTACATATTTGTGTGTGTTGTGTCTGTGTGTGTGCGTGTGAGTTTTGTGTGTGGTGTGTACTTGTCTGTGTCTAAAGTTAGGAAGGAGCTTTAGTTGGTGAGACGTGACAGTTGGTTGAGGCATTGCATAAACAAACGGCAAAATCTCGGCCCACAACTTTCCCTGAAGCAAAGCAAAGCCACTCGAACGCTTGCTTCATTCGAGATGAGAAAAGACTTCGGGGAAGTTGCACCAACACTGCCCGACTCCCATTCTTATTGTGGTTGAAAATTGAATGTTCTTTTTTGTCGTTCTATGACAGGCAATATTCTCGGCGACACACGATTCCGACGTGGGCAGGGCGCACCTTGAGCTGCAGTGCAGAGCCGACATGGAGGCTCAACGCGTGGATGAGCTCGGAGCAAAGGCTGCCCGGCCTCGCAGGTGCGGGTGCGTCATTGCCGTCTCGTCGCTGAAAGTCGACAATGACGTCGCCACTCTGCAAACCCGCGCGCTCCGCCGGACTGCCCGGCGTCACATGCACCACCACAATCCCTTCCTGCGCAAAACAGAAAGCAACACCTCAATTCGCATCCACTGACAATCCGAGCATAAAAATACTCGAATTAGTGAAGAGACAGTCGACAACAACAGCTACACCCTCGCCTGACCACCCCCCCCCCCCCCCCCATCGCCTCCCCACTCCTTCCTCGCCCCTTTCACATTCGTAGCGAGTGACGGACGTACTTTGACATTCGGAAACCGCGCGTCCCTCTGTCGTAGCTGAGCAGCAATCTTTGGGTTCAGCTCCAACATTTTAATGCCGATGTACGGCCGCACAACGCGCCCCTACGCATGCACACAACACAACAAGAGTTGTGTCACACTGTGCATAAATGTGTGTTTGTGTGCATTTTTGTGCGTGGTTGTGTCTATATATGTGTGTGTATGTGTGTGCGTGTCTGCCTGTACTCATGTGTGTGTGTGTGTGTGTGTGTGTGTGCGTGTTCGTGTGTGTCTGTATATATATGTGTGTGTGTCTCGCCAAAAGATATGAATGTTTAAACTTCGCATGCAAATTCGCAGGCAGTTGTCTATATATGAATGGTTAAAGAAGGTAAGTAAAAACCACCAGGGAGAAGGGAGGCGGAGGGTTTGGGACGCAGCAGAGGAGCGGGGGAGGGTGGGAGGGGTAGCACCTTGTCGGAGAGTTGTTGGGTGATCCGCTTCGCTGTGTCGATGGGGATCGCGAAACTGACGCCATCCGCCGCGAGCGCCTGTGATCGATCAGAGCCACAGCCCACATCGACGGCGCAGGTGGAGGAGATGGGACGGCTGTGTGGAGAGAGAGAGAGAAAGGGAAAAGGGGGTTGAAGAGAAAGTTTGCAACGCGTGGATGTATATTTTGCAAATAACACATGCCTTCATTGACGTCATTCCGATGACTTCGCCGTTGAGGTTCACCAGCGGCCCACCGCTGCTGCCCTGATTGATGGGCGCGTCGGTCTGGATGTACTCGGGGCACGCGCCCGCCAGCCCCAGGTCCACCGCCTGCCACGCAGTAGCATCCGCGAGGGCGGACATGCAAGTTGAGGCGCGACAACAACAGCGAAACCCTAAAGAGATCCTCCCCGCACCGTCAGACCCTAAATGCCGACCGATACACAATGTAACACAACGGCAAAGCTCCACTCGACAAAAAAACTTCAGAATCGAATGCCCTAAACGCTACAAAATAGGGTTTAGGGTTTATTCAGGTTTTTCAGCAGAAACAAGTCTCAATGGCAGAGTCCTCGATTTTCTTTCCTTCTCTGTCCGTTTTGAAGCTGCTCTAAAATCTGCTCCACTGGGTCAGCCCCAGCGCCAACTGAGCTGGCGGTGCTTCGCCGTCGCAGGGAAGGTGATACTATCCATAATAACAAGAACGAGCAACGAAGTGGGCCGTCTCTCCGCCCGTCACCATCCCTCCCTGCATATTTTATTGTAATTCTGTTTACTTTTAAAAAGAAAAATGTAAATAAATAAAAACCTTGTAAGTCAGCCGCACAACCTTATCTCCATCCTATATTAAACTTCATAAACAATATATTGTGCAAATATGCTGTAAATAAACACTACGTGAGCAAGCAACAAAAGACTCCCCTTCTCTGACCTAAAATGTACTCGTGCACACTTTCCATGTGCCCGTTTTAATTCCTGTTTGGGGCGATGTCGCCACCTTTCGGTCGACGCAGGAGATGATGCCGTGGGTGACGCTGTTCTGGAG